>VZTE01004350.1:1299874-1555917 GCA_013397775.1 Eulacestoma nigropectus | reverse complement strand
AAAAAAAAAAAGGCAGTCCAAAGCATCAGAGTCTAATTTGCAGCCAGAAAATAAGATCTCTTTTTTCTTCTGTTTGAATTTCATAGATATGCAGTGGGGGAAGGTTCATATCAGGCTTTTCTCATTAAAGTTCATATAAAATAGATGTAATGTGCCTGTTCAATTTAGTTCCTTGTACACAGAAAAGCAGTGGTATATCTTTATAAAATATGCTGTTATGGATGAAAACACACAAGCTATTTAAGCTAATTTATAGGACTTCATGCTAGATTATTCCTCAATGTAATGATGCAATACGATGATGACCTCTGCATTCACAGTAATTGGGAGAAACGGTACATTTGAATTGATTTGGATGAACTTCTTTTTTTTCTTCTCCTTTTAATTAAAAGTTTGAGATGCAGAGTGTATCAGAGTACAGATCTAGGAGGTCAAATGGAGGCTGTGGGCTGGCAGCTTTTGGAAGTGATTAGTGGTAGCCAGTAATGGTGGAAGTCACTCTGCATATCAGTGGACCGGTGTTGACAGTGGACTGCCAGGTAGTTATTCTCTGTGTGTTTTTTGTAGAGCTGGAAGATGTGCAGAACAAAAGCAGACATCACTGTGGGGCTTTTCCCTCATTCATCTTTTTAAAAAAAAATTGTTTTATTTCTATTTTTTTTTCTTCTAGTGTTCTCTTTTTTTCCTCTTTCTTTTTCTTTTTTTTTTTGTTCCCAGAAAAGGTCCATAAAATACTTTGTATTCCAGAGGCACTTTGCAGGCAACACTGGACACCTGCTGCAAAGCAGGGATTGTTGTGTTAATGAAGGCAACAGGTTTCAATATTGCCAGAAGGTTCATAGGCTCCTCGACTTCCTCCTGTCCTGTGGCAAAGAGCGCAAGTGTTGGGTTTGGCAGTGCTACAGAGCCAGTGATGGATCTCAGTCCACACTTTCAGCCTTATTCAAGTGCTGAGGCAGAGCAAGCAGGGTTCAAAACTGACATGGAAACTTGTGGGGGTGTACATTTGATCTTCCAAAGAGGTTTTGCCTTCCAACCATGTAGCTCCCATTTTGGGAGGGAGTTCCCCCTCCTCTCTTGGCCTCCCTCCAGTGTTGTTCTCTTAAACAAGTCAGGCTTTGCCCTGCAAAGCCACAAGCATTGCCATCTTCAGCAATACCTGGAAATGGCTGAAATACCCACACGATCTGAAGGATTGCTGGTACAGTTAAAAGGGAGCTCTTGCACGGGACAGGACAGTCATTTTGGGGAGGAGACAAGACACCTTATGGGAGCCTTTGTACTGGCCCAGGTGTTAAGCAGGCTTCACCACAGAGATGAAGGCTGGTTAGATGACATCATCATCATCTGCTGTAGCTCACCTGGCAGTTGCTTGATCCATGAATAAAGTTTGCATCTATAGGCAGATGGTGATAGTGGTTTCCCCAGGTCAAAAACCAATCTTATCCTTTAGCATGGGGATATTGGGTGACATACATGCTCATCTCCCTCTCCTGAAAACCCTTTGCCTGTCTCCCACCTGGGCTCAGAGCAAGCAGTAGGTGGATGTATTTTTATGGAAGCATGAAAAAAGAAAAGAGAGTTTGGCCAATTATTCACTCTAAAAAAAAGGAAAAAAATCTCTAAATATTTGTTTTTAAAATACAAGCAAACCAAATCCCTCTTTTAATTGGTGTTCTTTATAGCGGTTTTAGTAATGTCTGGTTTAAATATTGGAGAAGGGAAGGTATTTGAAAAAATGGTCACAGCAAAATGTATTTTCCTCACCTTGTTTGTATAATATTCTCCTAATTCCTTTTAAATAGGCACAACATCATTTAAAGATATTTCCTACAAAATGTAATTACTTAGAATGGAGACCTTTAATGCAGATATTAAAAATCAATGACTGCGTTTGTGGTTTCTTTTAAATTACACTGTTTAGTATTGTTTGTATTGAATAATGCCTGTATTGCTTTGTATTTGCACAATATGCTCCATTTTTCCTCCTCCCATGGAGGAAGACCAGTTTTCTATCATTTGCTGACTCCTTAATGTAACTCCAAAAGATTTTATAAAAAGCGTTTTCAGAGTCATATATATGAACTTTAACAGCCAGTGTGGGGAGAAAAGAAAGCAAGGCAATAATGATACAGTGCCAGCTACTATATCATCTGTCTAAAACACCTCTCATCAGCTAATCACAGCTCTCCAAAAACCTTGATTCTGGAATTGGTTTATATTTTAAACGAGCCTGAATTTTATTTTAAGAAATTTTAATTTTAATGTATATTATTTGCATTTCAGTTTCAAAGACAATTTTATGTACACGTCGAGCATTAAAATAGTTTTCTCCATTGAATTCACAGTGCAGCTGCTGATCTGTTTCTCTGTGCCAAGTTCATTGTTAGTTTGCTTTGTACTGAACTTCATTATGTGAATTTATGTACAATGGGATACTTCGACCCAAAATAATTGTGTAAGGCATTGTATTGCCAGTTTCAGTATCTTGTCACTTTGTATTGCTGGTAGGATCTCTGGATACAAATACTGGCATTTTCCAAAAATTGATATGCAACACCAGTTGCTCGCAGCTCAGATTGAATGTTTTCAGCGTAGCATATCAAGAATGCTCTAATATTTATGAGCACATTTAGCAGAAGTTTGCTTTACAAAATCTTTTCTAGTGCTACATGGCAGACACTAAGTACAGTGGGAACTCCATAAGC
The DNA here is from genome assembly GCA_013397775.1 of Eulacestoma nigropectus. NCBI lineage: Eukaryota > Metazoa > Chordata > Aves > Passeriformes > Eulacestoma > Eulacestoma nigropectus. The sequence continues at coordinate 1,553,209 of VZTE01004350.1, read as the reverse complement.
TGATGACTATATTTAGGTTAAGCAGCCTACACTTTTATTTTCAGGTTCAACAGACTGAACATTATAAACATCTCTGTCTCTCTGTCCTCATCTACAAAGCACAGTATTGAGAGAGAGAGGTGTTAATTATATAACACTGATTGGTTTACTATTTCAGTTTAATTTTACTAACAAGATGTGCTTGGTAAGTGTAAGGCAGAGGGACACAGAGGATAAAACCGTGGCCTGAGAACATTAACCTGCTTAGGGCTGTGGGCAAATCATTACCTCCACTCCTGCTGTCCTTTTCCCACTCAGAAGATGGGAATAATGACCTTTGTTTTGCTGACAACTTCTTTAACTTCAGAGATAGAAGAGTGCTTAAAGAAGAACTAATTTAGGGGGTTATTTTCTTTTAACAAACAGTGTTAAATAGTATACAGTGCTTGAAATTTGGGAGGACCATTTCAGGGATTAATATCTATGAATCTGGGCACTTTAAATATCCATCGATAGCAAACCTCAAATATTGTGTAATTTCCAGCCCTCTCCTCTTTCATTTCTTGAGGCTTACTCAGTAATTTTGTCACTTCTTAGTTCTCCAAATGGAATGCTCTGCTTTCAAAGTGAGTTCCACTTGCTTTTCTCATGAGAAGAATGTAGAACAAATCAAATTTGATCAGATTTTTGGTTACTTTCAAAACTATATCATGAGATAGAAATTTGATCAGTGCGTGCTGGAATGGAAATCCAGGCAATGAAACATATTGATGTTATAAATGTGCACTACAGAGACATCTTTCTTCTATTGTGTTTTTCCGTTCCCATAAATGAATTACAGTAAAATTTACTGTCTTACCTTGAGGGAGTCACATTTCTCGTGGAAAAATTAAGGGTGACTTCTTCCATGACTTTTCTTACCATGGCCAGTAGCAAGAGTTAGATTATAGGGAGGTTTCATTCTACTTTAATGGACTTTAGACTTTGGCAGGAACTAACTTGAATTGTTCAAATTGGTCATGGGGATACTGAAGCACTAACATCAACAAAGCCTGCATCCACATGAGGCATTATTCTTTCACTTTGATATTTGGGATACAGTTATAATGGGCAATAACAAAGTGCCCTAGATCTCCATCGGTTTTGCTTTAAATTGTATGCTGCTCCCAAGAGAATATATTCAATCATATTTCCTCTCCTGTTTATCTGTATAAAATTTGTGTGAGTTTTGGCTGAGTGTGTCCCAGAAGAGAACTGTTACAAAATGTACAGAGTTCAAGAGATTCTGGCAGAGAACTTTGGAAGGAGATACTGTACCAGTTGCTTACACTTGATACAGCATTTCCTCTGTAAATTCCTCTGAGAACTATTTTTTTTTAAGAAATGGTAATATTTCATATTCTTTGTTAAAAATCAGCCAAGATACATGTGCCAATGGTTGATAAGAACTAGTCACATCAGTTGAGGTCCTGCCATCAATTTCATTTGGGTTTGGATCAGGCTCTGTAGTTATACATTTAGTGACGGTATAATTTATGAGTAAATTGCTAAACATGTTGCAGAACATCCTGGAAAATTCTGGGAAATTGTTTGGATGTCAGAGATACTTGAGTCTCCTTCTGCTGCATTGCAGGCTCATCTGAGGACACCAAGTGAGGGCTGTCATTTAAATCACTTCCCTGTTTGAATTCCTAACTTTCCCTCCCTTCCCTTTTTTTTTTTTAAACTGGTATAAAGCTTTTGCCACAGCTTGTGGCTGGGAGAAGAGAAAGTCTTTTCCTGGGATATGGGCATGTATTTGCCATCCAGTAGCTGAAGGCCTGTAGGATATAAGCCAGGCAGGAACCTTCCTTGCCACTTTTTCTCCTCTTAGTGCTAAGCCACTGTATCGCCACCAGTCCCAAGTCACTACCTTGCTTTATCTAACTGGTAACATCTCTAGAGCTATTATCAAAACACGTTTTATTCCTTGCGTCCTTCCTGGCCAGGAGAATGCGTGCTAATGGAATAGTAGGGGTTACCTCATACCTCAAGCATGAGCAGGACATGATGAAACATGGCTTGAGCCTCCTGCTGCAGCAGCTCCTGGCCAGTTCTCTGAAACAGCTGTGCTTTGGATGGGTGTTTTGCCTTTGCTGATCTTTTTGCAGTGGCCAATCTGAGAAATAGCTGCTTAATGCACAGAAACATATTTTAAACTATTTCAATTAATGTCATGTTTTAAGAAACCTAACTCAGTTACATTGTTGATGCCCATAGCTGCCACTGTCTTGGATACACAACTTTGCACATAACTTCATAGGCAATTAATTAATTCCTTTTCCTAAGAAAGAGTGATCTTTTTTTTATACTAGTAGCATGACACACTTTTGCAGTGTATGCCTATCCAAGTTAGTTGTTATTCTTTAGGACATAATGTTAGCGTCTTGGTGAATCATCTCTTTTTTTTTTTTTTTAAGTCAGTGCTTTCAGATCTTTATATTCATTTCCAATGACTGTCATTAAGATTGTCTTAATTGAAAGAACATTTGCTGTAACTTCAGCAGCTGTTCTGCAGTACAAAATCATGGTAATTGTTTGTGTTTGTTCAGTACAAGGTCTCTGTGGGGGAAAGCAAATGGTCCCTGCTAATAGGTGGTATGTCCCTGCTATCCTGTTGCCCACGAGCTGGAATATGAGATACGCTATTTAGTGTGTGAAATAAAAAACAAAAATCACTTTTGAACTCTGATTTTACTTCCTTCTGTGACTTTTTTTTCTGAAACTGCATGTCTTGTCTTTGAGTTCCTGTCTAGTTGACCTGTTGGATATGTCACATAGTTGCCAAGTTAGTGGAATAAACTTAATTTGTATAGCACTTGGGATAACCCTGGGTGATTTACAGATGCATAAAATAAAAAACAATTTCCCATCACTACAATATGTACATTTAAAGAAGGCTTTCAGACATGCACATCTCCTTCATTTTCAGAGCTTCTTTTTGTGGTTTCCCAATTAAAAGCTATCATTTCCATTAGATGTTAGAACTTAAATTGGCATCTACTGGATGCAATATTCTGTCTGTCCTTTTGCTGTGACATTTCTTCTTATTAATTCCGAAGATGTGTGTACCTGTACCTCTACATAGACCTTGTTTTATCAGTATTACCTGTGATCTCAGCTGAGGTGCTGTCACTGGTATTCAGTTGGCAGTTCTTGATGTGCACACAAAAGGCAGGCAATGCTTTGGGGCAGCCAAAGGGTGGTGCTAAAGCTGCTTTGCTCCTTGTAGTATGGACGTGTGAGGTGTGTGCCAGTGGGTGTGTTTGTGTGAGTGTCATGACAAGGAAGTGTTAAGGGTGTTGTTTCTAAGGTACAGAGTTCACTTGTGGTCTGGTCATCTTAATACATTTTAGTGAGTGGTGAGCAATGATGTAATTCAGCTGGCACATTTTAAACTAGCAAATCCAGCTTGAAGGCTTCTGTTCATTTCATGGAAACCTTGGCATCTACTGTATTAAATAAAATATGAAGTCTCGATCTTTAAATGGCTGCTGATTTTTGCCGTCATCTCAGTGACTCTAAGTTTCTGGAAATGACATGTCTAGACATTGTCTCTGTTCAAAGGCATGATTTCCCTTTCCTGGCTGATGCTCTTTATGGAAGATGTTTCAGCCCTCTTGCAGAGGTGTTGCTTCTGACACTGTACGCTGCTCCACTTTCAATGGTGCTGTTGTGGCTTTCAGCAGCTTCTCAACTATTTCCACTGGTTGAGTTTCTGATACAGAATTACAGCTGGCTGCCACCTTCTCTTCTTTGGGGGAGGTTCTGAAAACATTCTCTAGAAGTTCAAAGTCTATCTATAGATATCTTTAACTGAGTGTATTAAGGGGCAGATGTTCATTTGTCTTAAGAGATTCTTCTATTTCATTTATGTGTTGGTCTCTCAAGCCAATACAAAAATTTCAAACCACTGAGTCTGTTTGGATATTCTGGCTACACTTGACAGCAGTTAGAGAGAGTTAGAGCAATATGCAGCAGTGTTTGAGGTAAATGGGAGTTCAAAGAGTGGCTCATGAAACTTTAAATACTGGTGAGGACTTGCAGCAAAAATCTATGGATCTTTTAACTAGGGAATCAGGTCTTCAGTGTTAGCTAGAGGAGCGCAGTAGGAAGAACATCCTAATACTGTATGGGGATTTTTCTTTCCTCTCTGACAACTCCTGGACACACCTTGCATCAATTTCTTTGATTTATTCTGTAGTTTATGACAGGAGAATTCAAGAGTAGGCAAAGTTACCATGGTTTTGAGGAGGTTGGTTTTGTTTGTTTCTGTGTGTGTTTGTTTTTCTTAACAGCTCAGAGTATTGTGGTATAGTCAAAAAAGCGGGGGCCAGCTCTCCCTCCTTTTTCCTGTCCAGACAAGTCTTCTGTAGAGCAAGGAATATGTCTTTGTGCCTTGGAAGCAAACCACATGAAATAAAGGATGTGGTAGATAGCCCTTTCTGCTTCTTAATGCCTTTATTTCTTTTCCATGATTCTTCGTATTTTAAAAAGCTGATTTTTAATTTTTTTTTTAAGCTGAACATTTCCTGCTTCCTAACAGCTTCTCAGTTGAAAGCTTGAGCAGTGCTTAACAGAAGATGAAGCAGAGCTGTTTCAGTTCTCCCTTTTCTAAGACAAAAGAGTGTAAATTAAACTGAAATAGGTACACATATATATATTTCTATGAAAAAAAATTTCTAAGGATTTTGTACCACATAATCTTTTCACTGAAATGAAAAGATGCTATAAATAATTTACCTGTGACTTCATAACACGTTTGTATCTGAAATTTTTTTCTTTAGGTTTTCTTATTATTTTGGTGGGAACCTCAGAAATTATTCCAGAGTTTTCTGGTTGTTTCAAGCCTTCTGATAATTTCCTTCTTCTTTTTACTTGGTCAATAACCTCAGGTTATTGACGTTGCAAGTCAGGAAATCTTCCCTGCCCAAGACAGCACTAAGAAAAAACTTACTTAAATTCCTAAATAGGTACTAAATTTTTGTGACGTTTTGTGGGTTTTTTTTGTCCAGAAATAGCTATAATATGTTTATTAAATGATAATACAGGTATATTAAGCTTCTATATTAAGTACTGTGAAGTATTTGGCAGTGTTAGAAATTGTAGAACAAAATAGTTGAGGCTACTGAAGAAATGTCACATTCTTGGGTTGGTTTGTCCAAGAAAAACAATTTGTTGTACAGCAGCGAATAATCTGCATTATCAAATCTGTCCCGTTCCTGTCAGGAGCTGGGTGCCCTTCATTTCCTTTTGAAGCCAGAAGGGATTCAACATGTTGCAGCTCAGGCTGTGCTGAATACTAATGTCTTGATAGCTGGTAGATCATTAGTATTTATTTGTAAAATGGAAGCAAAATTAGTTTTGACCTTTAGAGCTAAGTCAAAAAGTTAATCCATGTCCATTTCCAATTTGGTGCATTAATTGCTCCCTCTCCTAATTGTGTGTAGGACAATATTTTCTGTTTGTTTCAGAGGTGAATCAAACTGTAGGTGATTCTTTGCATTCATAATTTTGTTGTTTGTTTTACTTACAAATGAAGTCCAAATCACTGAATGTATCTTCATGGATTCTGTTTAAATAAAGAGATAAATAAATCAGTATTTCTGGTTTTTTTTCACAAATCAATGCATGCTTTCTGCCTAAAGCTAGTGGGATGTGATGTTCTTTGTGATACACAGAGGATAAAAATAAGTTTATGCATTTTTTGGTTATTCAGATCTTAGTATTCTTGGCAGCTCTGAATAGGGGGAAAAACACCAGCATGAAATTAATAACTGTTTTTGTTTCTGTCATAGCTACACTGTACACGTCCTGCATTTTGCTGGGTATATTCCTCAACAGCAGCGTACCAATATTCTTTGAGCTCTTTGTGGAGACAGTCTACCCTGTTCCAGAAGGAATAAGCTGTGGAGTTGTCACCTTTTTGAGTAATGTGTTCATGGGAGTGCTTTTGTTTTTCCTCACATTTTACCATACAGGTAAGAAATTTAAGCCACTTGGAAAATTTAATTCTCCTTAAGGACATATCTGTGTCAGTAAAAGGAAGGACTTGTACATACAATTTCTGTTAATAACCAAATGTTTGCATCCAGGCAAGGGTGGCAAGGAAGGAGAATTTTAATTCTTCTTTTCTATATGCATGCTTATAAAAATAAAATTACTTCGATGCAAGATAATTCTACTTGGATTTGCTGTCACCAGAAACACCAAGGTACACATCGTCATCATATTTTATAGAGGCCTGGGTAACGTGACCATTAATAATGTTTGTATCTCTGCATGTTCAGAACCACAGTAAAGCTCACCCAGTCTCATGCTTTTGGGTAGAACTGGATTGCCCAGGAGGGGCAGAGCAGAAATGCCACATTTAAGGTCAGCTCCGTTCAGTGGGTCAGAGGTATCCCTGCAGGGCAGAGAAATGTCCTGACCACTGCTCAAAGACAGAACAGGCATTCCTTTGGGTAGTCCCGTGGCCTAATCCAGCACAACAGTATTTCACTTCATGTTTTTGTCAATTTATTCAGACTTTCTCAAGTATTATTTGCTTCCTCCTAACTTGTAATCATAACTTACAACTTGCTCTTTAGTAGGCTATAATACATATTATTACTCTAAGCTGTAAAATAAGAACCCAGCTTGTTTTCAAAGGAAAGTGGTCTTTATTAATGTTTTTCAAAGACGCAGATTTTTTCTTTGTATTTTGTCATTATGGTAAACATTTGCTTCACGGTGCAATATTTGTAAAGCACTAGAAAATGTGAACTTTTCTGTATAATTACTTCTTAAGATGTTGTGTTTTATAACTAAGAGGAGAGTGACAAATTTCAGATTGAATTCTGCTAGAAATTATCAAGGTTTCAACCTGGGACAATTTTTCAGCATGGTTTGTCTTTCTGCCAGGAAATTGCAAGCAGGATGACAACCTTGTTCCAAATTGTGGTCTGTGAACACAAACGGAGAAAAATTATTAAATTTTTTTAATGCTGATGCTGAACTGTATCATTGTAAAATCTGAATGCCATCTGGGCTAGCCTTGGGTGGTACGAGAGCTAATCTTTACATTTTAAAGTATGCTTTTGATTAATTGGTGTGAACTCTGTTCACACATACTATTGTTTCTGACATCTGTACCTGAGCTGGAAAGATGACACAGAATATTCTGAGAATTTTTTCAGTGTTTGGCATTACATAATAAATGAGGATGGGGATATGGTGTCTCACTTCTGATGAAAGAATTACAGTAAAGTGGACTCATTCCCCCATAAATAGGGTATTTGGGACCATTTTTTGTCTCTCATATTTCCTTCCCTACGAGATATCAGTAAATGCAGGTTAGGATAAACCTGAAATTGGTATCCCCGTACACTTAAAATATTTTCCCTATTTCTTCAAAAGAAAAAAAAATAAAGTAATTTGTGCTTAGGACAATCCATTCTTTAATAGAAAGTACGAGAGAGCGTGTGGTCACTGGGGGGGATCAGCGCCAGGGGTGCTATTGGCTCCTCTGATTAAAAAAATCCGTTAGAAGGAAGATAACGATCTTAATCATTTGCTTTCATTTGATTCAAATACATCCGCTAATGGCATTTAAGAAGCTTACAGATAAATCAGAACTCAATCAAATTCATCCTGTTCCCTTGGTCTTTCCTTTTAGGCCAAATAATCTTTCAGTAGTTTTCATTCCAATTTCTCTTTTACTCCTTGTACTGATATTGCAAATGCTGTGAAGGACCCAAACCCTGGAAGCTTTCCAGTGCACTGAAGATTTTGGTTCAGCTACCAGAGTGGGGATGTAAACCTGCCTAAAGCTCAGCCTCCCTGCTAGTGCTGTGCCCCAAAGCTGCAGCCTCTGGATGAGGTTTCCTTTGCTTTTCTGCAGGGACTTGTAAGGGAAAAACAAAAGAGAACTGGCCTTTGGCTTCACACGATTGATGCATTCCCTGCATCACCAGTGCTGTCACAAATTCTGGATCAAAAAGACATGTAGGATTCACAAGTTCAATTTCATCTTTTAGGATATTTGAGTTAAAGTCTGTTTAATCCAATGAAGCAGGAATAAGGAAAATAATAGCAAAGCATTTGCCTATTGACTTCTGGCATCATGTAACAGTCTTCTCCAAGCCTAGGAAAATTTTACGATGGTTTTAATGACATTACTGCCTAAACAAATCCATAAGGGTTTTTGGTGGATCAGAGAGGGTGTTGTTGAAGGTCACTGGTTTTGGAAGGTTGATTTTTCAGGTTGACTGTTGTCCTTCTCACTGTTTAAAATAAATCATGCTTTTTTCTTTCAGCAGTATAAATTACAAATTTAAGAAAGGAGCAGTGATGAAGCCTTGATTTTGATTAACTCAGACCTTGAGGGAGAGTTTAGATTCTGTAAAATTAAATAAATAATAATAAGAGTAATAATAATAATATAAATAGTAATAATAATAATGAAAAATTTAAAAAAATAAGTAAAACACTTTATCCAGTGAAATCAATGTTTTCTTAGTAAATTGACACATTTAAAAAAAAAAAAAAAAGTGTTGTCCTTATTTGAAGAAACCCCTGAATAAAACTGCTATTTATTAGCCAAATAACAGATGATAGGATTTCTTGAATATGGAACACAGGCTTTTAAGAGCAGTATGTTATGTCAAACAGCTGAAAAGAAGCTTCTGAGGACCTGTTTTTGCAATGACTTTTAAATTGAATTGATTGTATTATGCAGATGTTTCTTCTGAGGAATTGGTTTTCCCTCCTTAGACAGTATAGCAGGTTTGATTCAAAATCAACCCCAGCTGCTTCCTATGCTTTTAATTTTAGGTCTCAATCCATAGAAATCAAGAGACTAGTGAGTAGAGTCTTTGGAAGTGGTTTATTCTCCATTAGCAATGATAGATTTTTTTTTTTCCCATTGCCTTCATTGGCAGGTTGAATAAGGAGGATTTATGTTAGCTGGAGGCATTGGTTATAAATATATATATAACTTAAGGTGTCCATGGAGAAGGCTCACAGACCATGTTAACCATCGATCGATCGGGAGCTGTCAGGATTTTGTCCGAACACAGCAATTTCCTTCAAACGTGCCATCAGTCCAGGTTTTGGTCGCTTTAAACACAGAACATATTTGATAACTGAGGCTGGGTCTCTGTTCTGCTTTACAGAATTTTCCTGGTTCAACTGGTGCCTGCCAGGGTCGTGTCTGCTCAGCCTGCTCCTCATCCTGTGCTTCCGCGAGTCCTACGACAGACTCTATCTCGACGTCGTCGTCTCCGTGTGATCACGCCGGACTGGTGAGGGCTTGGAAGAGACTGGAAGTCGGCTTTGCAGTCTGCCCATCTGCCTGGATTTGCACAGCTGAACAGCAGAAAAACAAAGAAATTTCAAGACTTAATCTTGGCTTTATTTAGAGAGGGTGAGGGACGGATTGTTCTTATGTTCAAGACCGTCTTGATTTGCCATAAATGTGGAACTGGAGGGGTGATGGTGACACCGAAATGCACAAAGAGAATCTCTCTGCTGTCCAGGTCCCTGTGCCAGGGCTGGGGCTCTCTATTGAAGAGGCCGTTGATGTAGCAGTGAGGTGTATGCTCTCTGTGTGTGTGTGTGTGTGTGTGTGTGTGCCTGTGTACTGACTCACAGTTATACACACCAGGGTACCAGTAATCTTCAGAGTCTTCTATCAGAATAAAAATAGGGAATAATCTTAACAAAAGGAAAAAAAATAAGAAAACAAAAATCTTTTCTTCAAGATCTCTTTAAAATCACTAGTCATTTATATATTGAATATCCATTAAACGGTTAAGCTAAAATGATTTGGTGCTTGTACACTACATTTACATTCTAATAAAGTGAGTTCTGATATAAGACACTGGTACCAGGGTTTTTAGCCATACTAAATATCCCAAATAATCCTTGCAGTGTTATTAGAGGTGTTTGTCATCACCCTGGAGCACAAGTAAACAATATCTTTAGCTGCCACTGAATCCCCACCTGCACTCACAGTCGTCTCTGAAATGCCACTGTGGTTCCATATCTCCCGAATATGGAGCATCTGTGGTGTACTGGAGTGTTGCTCTAGGTAAATGTTTTTGTTCTAAAGGCCACCACTGCATCACCTTTCCATCCTCCATCTCCAGTACTGCCTTTTTTACTGTTTGTGCCACTGAATACTGTGGGTGTGGATGTCTGAGTCCTGCTAGTTCTCTCCTGATACTCTAAGGTGTGTGTGGTTTTTAGGATTAGTTTATGATTGAGGGTGCCTAAACAATACTGCTTGTAACCCAAGTCTTGAGAAATCACTGTTTCCTAACAGAACCCTTTCTAGCTGAGGAGGTGCATTGATGGCGAAATGACAATGAGTTTGACAATGAGGAGTAACTCATGAGTTCTGGCATAATATGGGAAATTAATGCCGGCTCTTTTTATCAGTACTAATCTGTGGTCATTCTGGCCCTTACTTGAACATAAATATTAAAGACACTTTGAATAGTTTTTTTAACTCAATTTTTAAACCTGCTAATAATTTCTTAATTATATTCTTAGATTTCAGTTCAGCATCGTTTAAAATATTTCTGTACGTGTGTGTGTGTGTTCTGTGCTTTGTGTTACAGGGGTGTGTTTGTGTGTGTTGGGGCGTGCATATTTATATCAATGTATACACAAATAAAACTTATATATATAAGAGATACATGCATATATATATAAGTTGTGCAAGAGTGTGTGTTTCGCTAGGTTTACTCCAAGTGATCCTGTCTGGGAAGGTGAAGCGCCCCTGTTTGTAACCAAGACAGTCACTGCCGTGAATGGGAACGCGTCGTGCGCTGTCTGCGACAGGGATTCTTTTCAGGGGTGAATGATCTCCTGTGGCAGTTCTATGGCAGGGGGTGGATGCACGTGTTGGAGGAGGCTGCTGTGCAGGGCTCTGCGTCTCTAGAAGTTGAATCAAGCACCCTCTGCTCCTGTGTGGGGCTCTTCTTTGCCCCTGGGGTGACACCAACATGGTAAGCTCACTCAAATAAACCCAGAACTACCTTTCAGACACAGATCTGTTCCTTCTGCCTGCTCTCCTTTTGCAGAGAGAATACACCTCTAAGATTTAACTCAGGAGTGTATCTGTGCAGTAAAATAAAACAAGCTGTTCCCTGCTTTTATGTTTTCAGAGGAATTGATGTACTTACTGTAGTAACTGAAAATGGATTTAGCTCATTGCCTAGATCAGCTATAAATTATTTTTTCTGTCTTGAAGCAGGCTCTTTGTGGCAGTGGAGCTAACCTGCACTGGGATAACTAAATCAGTCTAACCAGCACGTTCAGATCCACTGGCATCATCCTCTTACTTTTCAGATGAGTGGTGTTAACTGTCCAGCTTCTTTTTACTATGTTTTAGTGCCTGGAATAGTTTCAGTATCCAGTAGCTGCTGCTACCTATTGTCTTCTGAAACCAAGGATCGCTTGCCAAGAGTCTGATTGGAGTTGCATTGTCATGGCAGAACTGCAGGCTTGGATGCCTCTTCAGAGCTCTGTTTCTGCAATTTACTGTAGCTATATAAAGATTAAAATTGCACAGCTCAGGCACTGTCCTGAGTGACAGAGATTTCAAATCCTTTCACTGTCCTGACTATTTTAGGATGGAGAAGCATTTTACACCATGTTCAGACTATAACCTATTCTGCCTCTGTTCCAGAAGGCATCAAACAATTCAAAATATTTGTCAGTGCTTCCAGATGCAGGCTCTCTGTAGTCAGGGGAGAAGAGTGAACCTCTTGTTTTAAGCCCTGTTGATTGTTTTTCTGAGTCTGTGTGAATGGCTCACTGTGGCTCTGATGCTTTGGTAGCTGTTTCTCTGTGTGGTGGGTTGACCGTGGGTGGACACCACGTGCCCACCAAAGCTGCTCTGTCATTGCCCTCCTCAGCTGGGCAGGGGAGAGAAAATATAATGGAAAGCTCATGAGTTGAGATGAGAAGAGGGAGAGATCACTCACCAGTTACCATCATGGGCAAAAGAGACTCAACTTGGGGAAATTAGTTTAATTTACTAGCAGTCATATCACAGTAGGATAATGAGAAATAAAACCTTATCTTGAAAACACCTTCCCCCCAATCCCTCTGTTCTTTCTGGGCTTAACTTTACTTGTGGTTTTCTCTCCTGCCTCCCCGCAGCAGCACAGGGGGACAGGGAATGGGGCTGTGGTCAGACCATTGCACGTTGTCTCATCCCCTGTGGACTCCTCACATTCTTCCCCTGCTCCAGTATGGATTCCCTCCCAGGGGAGACAGTCCTCCACGAATTTCACCAGTGTGGGTGCAGACCTTTGGGAACAATCCTGCCACCAAACCTGCTCCAGCCTGGGCTCCTCTCTCCATCATGCCACAGGTCCTGCCAGGAGTCTGCTCCAGCAGGTTTCCCACAGGGCAACAGCCTCCTCTGGGCATCCAGCTGCACAGCTTGGGGTTCTCCACAGGCTGCAGGTGGATCTCTGCTCCCCCGAGGCTGCCCGGACACAGCTGCCTCACCATGGTCTGCATCACAGGCTGCAGGGGAATCTCTGCTCCCATGCCTGGAGCAGCTCCTGCCCCTCCTTCCGCACTGACCTGGGTCCCTGCAGAGCCACTCCTCTCTCCGGCTGCAGTTGCTGCTGTACAGTAGCTTCCTTTCCCTTCTTAATCTGTTATCCCAGAGGTGTTACCACCATGGCTGATGGGTTGAGTCTTGGCCAGTGCCAGGTCCATTTGGAGCCTGGCTGGTGTTGGCTCTGTCACTCATGGGGAAGCTTCCAGCAGCTTCTCATGGAATCACCCCTGCAGCCCCTGCTGCCAAAGCCTTGCCGTGCAGAGCCCTGTGTCTTTGTGGCACTGCAGTATGGTCTGAATCCCAGCCATCAGTGCCTCTGCACTGAAACAGGGACATTCTCCAGGGCTGGGCAGCCTGGCTGGGCCCTACTGGAAACCTGCACTGGGTTCGCAGGCACTGCTCTGCAGTCAGGGCTCAACCCGAATTCCCAGCAAGTCTGATGGAAGTCTGCCCAAGTGAAAGTCAAAGGACTGCTCCCAAATTATCTGAAGTTGTGCAGGACACGGCTGCATTCCACACACATGGTATTCAGGCTTTAGGATTTTATTAGATTAGCAAGTCTGGCTCAGGATGGAGGTGAGGTTTGTAAATGTGCTTGCTGAGATCTACAAAAAATATTTTATCCCCGTCTGTGATAAATATTTTATCCCCATCCACAGAAGCATCCTTCTGTGGAGGAGCAGTCCATTTCCTGTCAGTAAAGAAACTCAACCCATAGAAATATTTTTGGATAAGCATTATCGCTTGGTCCACCCTTGTTTGGATTTAGCAAGAGTCCAAGCTGCCAGGATACCTGCACTTCATTGGAAGTTTGAGTTTGAAGCGCAGGGAGAGCCCTTAGCAGTGCTGATGCAATTAGCAGTACTGCAAAACAGGCTCAAAACAGTTGATGTTTTTCTTAATGATGAGAGAAAGTTCGAAGTCTCTCTAACTTGAACCAGTCACAGCGTTGGCTGCTGCGTGGCCTGTGACTTGCCAGCAGAGGAAGGCGCCCTGAGAAGCCCTGGAATTTCCTTCTCTTTGTGGCCTGTAAGGTCACGGCCTGAAGGACGTCTTCCCCAGCAGTGCCGAGCCCTTCACACACAGGTAATTGTGCTGTGGTTTGTATCGGGAATGCTGGGAAGGATGCTCCATAGTGACTGCTCTCTCCTAATGATTCATTTTACACATGGGCTGCTCCTCAGGTTTCTGTTTGACTCAGTGACACCCTCGGTCCAGCTTCCAGTGCTGCTGGCTCTCCTTCTCCCGAGCTGTGGAGCTGTGCAAGCTCCCATGCTGCTCGTGGGGAGGCTCAGGATTAGAAAATGCAGGCTCCACTTACAGCACTGGTTCCTGTCTCTGGTCACTGCTGTTACCCATTAACTTCCTCTGGAATCCTTTGCCCTCCCTTGGGGCTGCCTGCTCCCCTGAGCTGGAGGTGTGGAGAAGAGCTTCCTTGCTTCCAGAGCAACTTTACAGGGATGGGTTGGCTGACCATGTACTTAATATACATAAGAATAGGGATTTTTTAGAAAATCATGCCAGCTGGAAGAAAGTGCAGACCCAAAGGATTCTGCACATATTGTGAACAGATAATCTGTTACAAGCAGATTGTAATTCACCTGAAATTTAGGATTTTAGCTCCCACACCTAGAGAGGCTGAGCAGATAGGCACCGTGTGTGTTAGGTATTCAGGCTCACAGCATCACAGTTATTCCCAACCATCTGACAGAGCTTAAAGGAGTGGGAGTGGGATGACTTGAATCTCAGAGTGGGTTGGAAAACCCCAGACTATCCGTGTTTGTAGTGCTAACGTGGGGAGAGCAACAGATTGGATTGAGTAAGGGGAAGCGCCCAGTTCCAGGGGGCATTTCAGCACCAAAATATTGCATTGGATTGATCAAATCCATATCAAATTTGAATTTTTGTGGTGATGGGGATGTTAATGCCGGGCATGTTCTACAGTAAAGTGAGCAAATGACTGTGTGGCCTTGCACTGGAACATAAACAAGCTGCATTGATTGGTGTGCCTGTATTGGCTGTTACAAGAAAGGGAGATGTGATTCAATTGTCAGGAGTGACTGAAATATGAATGGGAATTACACAGTTTGCTCAGTGGATATAACTGCTCTGTAATGGTGTGACAGCAGGGCTCTAATTGATCATTCCTTCTGTTGGGTCACTTGCAAATTAGTAAGTATGTCTGACAAAGGCACTTTTATGTTCCATTAGTTTTGAGGAGGTTCCTTTTATACTAAATATGGACCATTGTAATAACTTGGCAAGACAACTGCTACACCAGTGTGGAAACCTACACCAGTACTGGGTATTGATTTGGTATTTGGTGTTGGTGCTGCCATTCTTGGGGTTGTTAAAGCTCCACATGGGAAGAGCAGGGATGTGGGGTGTGCAAGGAGGTCGCTGTGTCTGGGGATGCACGGTTGTGCGAGGGCAGATGCCAACCCTGTCAAAACACACAAGAACTTTGTCACCTTCCGTGGGTCCCAGCGTTTCAGCTGTGGGGGAAGACGAGGGAAATGCTCCATTCCAACAGAGAGACAGCCAGGCAGCCTCCAGGCTCACTGCTTCACGTGAGGGGATCATAACCATCAACACAGACTCCATTCACTTCCCTGCAGCTGTTACTGCTGCAGGGTGGGTTGTGGGTGGCACAGGAATATCTGCCTTGCTTCCTCCAGGAGTGTCACTTCAGCTGGCAGAGAATTGCCCCAGAGCAGGCACAGCCCCAGTGAAGTCAGAAGATGTCAATCTGCTTACAATTTTTGCAGTTTGTGTTTCAAGACAGATGAAACTAATAAATAGAGGAAGAAATGTAACTCTGTCCAAAGTTTTGACAAGCAAAAGCAAATATTTGCACAGATGTGCTGGCTCCTGCCAATTACTTGGGACTGCAATGTTTTTGGATCAATTCATGCCCCCCACAGCCCCAGCAGTGCTTCTTCACTGCTCAGCCCCAGCAGCACTGTGGGAAGCTTCAAGCCCTGGCGGAGGGCAGGGACTGCGGCACAGAGGGAGAAGGGAAGCGCTGAGCCAGGTTGCCCAGGAAGGGGGGATGTTGGGCACCTGGGTTATTTGCACAGGACGGGCGTCTACTTCAGCCCAGTTGTCTCAGAGCCTCATTTTTTCCTTCCTCAAGGTTGAGTTTCTGACCTTCATTTTCTGTTTGTGATGGGATTCGTGCTGCAGGGACGGGGACAGCCCGGTGGGGGCACACGCCGTGGAGGCGCTGGCTCTCCAAGGTGCGGCAGGGAAGGCAGGTGGGACTTGCTCTCTGCAATAACAGCTCTTCCCTGCACGGTCTCTCTCCCCGCTGGCTTCCCCCATGTGATTTATCCGTTTGCTACATCTGGACAGACTCACTGCACTCACTTTGTATTGCTACATGAAGAAAATACCACCAGCAAAACCGTTTTTCTTTATGGGAAGCTTTTCCCTTCAGGCTGAGGCCACTTCTCCAGCCTTAGTCCACGTGTTTGTTAAAGCCACGACAACTCCAAGCCCATGTTTTCCTTCACAGAGGGGATGCGCAGGTTTGTGTGGGATAACCAAGGGGCTTGGGGAAAGGCTGCTTGCGACGTGGGGTGCCTTGCTGTCCCCACCTGTGCCAGGGGAGAGGGATGCTCCGTGTCCCTCCCCAGCAGGGACACTCTGAATGTGCAATATAAACCAGAGTTGGGTTCCCTGCCCCCTCCCTGCTCACAGCTCTCCTGTGTGCCCCAACCTTTCTGCTGTCACCTGGGCTGAGCCAGCCCAGCAGAGCTGCAGGGTGTCCCCACAGGCACCCTGCCATCAGCTCCTGCTCCCCGGGGACAATGATGCATTTTCCAGACATATTTCTTTTCTCTGCCTATGATACTTGCTAGATTAAAATCTCTTTTTCCCCTACTACATTTAATGTCTTCCGCTGTGCATTTTAGAAAGAAGTACTTGATAAGGTCATAAAAACCAGCTTTTAGTTATGGGACACACCTAACAGTTGGGGTTTTTTTGAACTGCATGAACAGATGGAGAAGGAAGAGGGTTTTACATGTTGGAGAGCATCTTTGTAAACTATCCTCGACTTGTACAACTGTTCCGTTTTACTGGAGTTTGTATGCATTTTACTTTTGTAATTTTTAAAGTGATTTGATAGAATTTTATTTTAGGGCAAATTCTACATTTTGTATGCGATATTCCGATGTGGTGTATTTTTATTTTTGAGAAAATAATGTTGAAACCACTATATACTTGTCAATGTAACATGTCCACTGTGTAATTTCTATTTAAAACTGGACTCTGACCATGAAGTGCGTGTTACTTTACGTACTGGTTGTTGCACATTAAAGAGGTTGCTCAGTTTGCTGCCATCACTGTTCATCACTTCCAAGAAAGCACAAGGGGAATAGTTTATTTCTGCCGTAATGCTGCCAAAACCCACTGCAGATACTGCTACAAAATGGGGGTTGTTAAGTCTAAATGAATAGAGCCTCATCCAAGCTCCCAACCCAGCCAATGGAAAGATTTCCACGGCTTTTAGCGAGGTTTTGGGGTGGGGGTCTGGCACTGCTGGTGCACCAAGGGGCGCAGAGGGTGGGCTGGGGCAGACGGTCCCCAGCAGGGAGGGGACTGAGGGAGGGGAAGGGCCTGGCAGTGGTGGCAGCGTCTGCAACCCCACCACAGCGTCGTGACTCTGATTTCACACCCTGATTCCTCCAGGCTCAGGGCTCAGGATGCTGCAGGCCTGTTGATTTGCTGGCTCCCACCATCACTGTCTCCATTGGGGCTTTTAGAAAGGAGACCCTTTGTAATAACCTCCCTCGTGTTTATCCTGCATTTAATTGAAACGGACCCAACCCGGCATCTTTTGATCCATGTTTATTTTCTAGGACCAGCTCTTCAAGAATGCCCTGACTACTTACCAGGGCAAGTTTAAAATAGCCTCACATCCTATTAGTGTGGGGAAGAAATCTGTCAACTCTCATGTCGTGGAATATCTGGGCCCCACTATTCTTAGCAACAGCCTCTTTCCAGGCTATATATGGGAGGTTAAAGCACCTCCAATGATACAGCTCCCAGTTGTATTTATCTTTGCAGTGTTACAGAAATCTCCATCCTTAGGGGGATGAGAACTGAGGGTCCGCCTCAGAGCCCTGATGTAGTTTTGTGTGTTGGTGAAGCCCCTGTGCTCGTTCTTTCTCAGGTTTTTTTCCCCAGTTTCTGTTTTATCTTTGCTGTTGTTGAAGTCTGCTGTTTCCCTGGCACTGAAATGACATTTGTTGTCTTTCCTGAGGGAGTGCTGGGTGCTGGCATCTCCCTCTTCGACTGTGCTGCAGTTGCACATGGGGGAGCAGCTGGGCTGAGGCCAGCTGGCTGAAAGTCCTTGGTGCTGTGCCCAGATGTGCCCAGATGTGGGTGAGCTCTCACAGACACCTCATGTCTAATGGCCATGGGACCAGCAGAGGCTGGGGAAAAGGTTGGGGCCACTTGTAAATGCTGGGTCTGTGTGCTTTGGCATCTTTGGGCTGCAGCCCAGCACCAAGGATGCTGATACTGGGAAACATGAGCAGCAGCCCCCAAAGGCAGGTGGAGCTGCCTTTACCCTCCTGCTATAACGAGAGCAGAGCAGCTGCAGGACTTTATCTGCTCCAGGAGCATGGTTTGGGCTCCCATCAGGGACTTGGGACCCAAGGCACTCACCTTCACCTGGCACGTGCCACTGATGTTACTCTGCACCCACCACCACGTGAACACAAATTTCCAAACAGGGATTTATTTTTTTTTTGCCACAACTTGAGCTTGAGCCAACAGAGGGGAAGGTCCAGAGTGTGCACCATGCCAGGATTCCTCACGCCAGCTGCCAGGAGCAGCACACTCTCCTCTCCCAATGCAGGCCAGCCAACCACCCACTAAAGTCATCCTTGGCTAAGGGCTGCAATAAACACCTTAACTCTTCAGGAGTCTATTGAGCATGGGAGCAGGACCCCACAGCCCTGGGAGGCTTTGCAGGTCCCACGGCCACAGCGAGGTTTCTCTTTGGGAGCTTTCTTGCTTTGCCCCATTTCTTTGCTCTGTATCTGCAGGCAGGTCCCAGGGCTGGGGGAGCTCTGCCGGTGGCACCAGGATGGGCTGGACCCCTTCCATGCCTCTGTCTGTCCGTGCATCTGCTCAGCCACAGACCGACAGCCACGGTAAATCCCCGCTCAGGCACTAAAAGGAGTGGGCAGGGGACACAAACCTCCCCACGGGCAGCACAGGGGGGTGGGGCTCAGGCGAGCACAGGCAGAGGAAATGCCCCAGCCGAGGAACTGCCCCCACCGTGCTCTGACCCTGAAACTCTTCCCGGGGCTCCCCTAAACCTGCCTTTGGTTGCAGAGCTGAGGCTCGGGATTGTGGATGTAGCTTTGCGGCTGAGTTTTGGTGCTGGAGGAGCAAAGGGTGATGGTGGGCAAGGAAAAGGCAGCTCTGAAGGGTTTGTGGTGAGTGGATGAGCTGCAGAAGTGCCAACTAGATCAGCACAAGCTCGTACAGAAATGCCTTCACTGCCTCTGATGTGCACAAAAAAACGTTTTGAGAGAGATTTTCAGCATAGGTCTGAGCCTATGGCAAAGCACTGCAGCTCGTCCCACCTTGTACACTCAGTGCATTTAGAGATGATTTTATCTTGGCTGGGGTGGGCTGTGGGGCTCTGGGCTGGCGTGCAGAAGCGATGCTCAGAGTACGTTTGTACCTGCTCACTCCCGGCCCTCCTTGGCTCCAGCAGCACCTGGCACGGTGGGGACTGCCAGGGACTGAGCTGTTCCCCAGGACAGGCAGCTCTGCCAGGCAGGGAGGTTCACCTCCTCCAGTGCCAAAGGAGTGATGGATCAGCAGAAGACAGCAGTAATTGCCAGGAGGCTTTCAGGCAGAAAGCAAGGCTCTCGCTCGAGGACAGGCTGATGTAAGTCAGCATGTAAATTGGGGACAACATAAAAATAATTCCAGCCGAGCTCCTAGGAAGAAACCTATGAACAAAAAAATGTTGTTGCTAAGAAATGTGAAAACAGAAAACAATAATGTGGCTCCTGGCAGGGTAATAAAAGTGTATCAGCGTTGTGCCTGCTCTCTCGTACAGATCCCTTGCTTGTGACAGTAAATTAAGTACTGCCAAAATGGGTACAGTTTTCTCTGTGGCCATTGATGCTTCACATCATGGAAATATCAAATGTTTCTGATGGCTGTTCATTACCCTGTGCTTGAGAGGGGAGCAATCCTTTGCTGGCTCCATTATTTCCATGACAGCAAGGAAATGACTACGGGAGGTTTAGAAATGAAGGAATACAGCAAGGTTAGATGGATTGAACCTCACCAGCTTGTTGCTGTTCAGCGTGGTCGATGCCAACCCTGAGTCTGGGAGACACCTCACAGTCTCCAGAGTGTTGGAAAGCCAGGACTACTTCTTGCTTCCAGCTAATTGTCGATTCACAAACTGTGGAGTTTGACCTTGAAAGTCTCCAGAGATGTTATTTTGAAGGGTGACAATGTTGCAGCACAGCCGCTCACCCAGAAGACACTTTCCACAGCTCCCCACAGCCAGGAGGAGTTTTACGTGGTTGCTGGATTCCAGCATCTGCCTCAGTTGGTGCAAGGACCCGAAGAGTTGCCTCTTCCATATTCTGTAGAGATCCACACCATGGAGCTGACAGATGGATGTGGCTGGTGTGCAGCACAACAACGTTTCTTTGTCATCTTAGTAGTTTTAAAATGAAAACCAGCTGACCTTACACACATTTCAGTTGCTGTGAGGTGTCAACATACAGCCAGTCAGAACAAAAAATGGGTGATAAAACTTTGGGTCACAAAATAAACCTGGCCTGTGATCACACCAGGGCAAGCAGGAAAAGGTGAGAGTGTGCCCAGCTGCCAAGAGCCAGCTTTACATTTCTGTCACAACACCAAAATCACCTTTGCCTGCTTCAGTCCTTTCCCCAGAGGAGAATGGTTTGGTCTGGAGATAGTGTCAGCAGATTGAAGGGTTGAAGTCTCACCAAAGCTGGGGAGGGTGCATGTGGTTGGGTTTCTTCCTTTGGGCACAGCTGAACTCTTTCGCCTTTTCGATTAATTTGAACCTCAGTTTTTTTAAACAGAAAGTGCAATGACAACTCAGTGGTTTTTTACGAAAGAACAAAACAAACCATGTCAAAATGCATTTCAACTGTTGGCAAAACCAACAACTGTTGGTTTGTAATGAGTCTCCAAAGCTTTTGATAACTGAGCTGTGTGTTTGGGAGTGCGTACCCTTGGCTGTACCCTCGAGGGGGAAGCACACACGAGGTACCATGGGGAGCAGAGCTTTTGCAGTTGAGGGTTGACTCTCACACACACTGAGGAGGTGCTCGCTCTGTGCTGATCTCTTCAGGATGGCTGCACTGAGCTGATTAAGGCCAACACAGGGAACGTCACTGAGCTTGGGGACTGTCCCCCCGCCTGGTCACAGCAGCACGACCACAGGGGCTCTCACAGAGGAGTGAAGTGGTTGTGTGGGCAGAGGGAAATTCAGGAGTCAGAGCCAGGCCATGTGATCACATGTGATGGGGGGACTGGGGGCACTGGTGCCTATGGGGGCACTGGTGGGGGTGCTGGGCACCAGTAGCAGTGCTGGGTGTGGCAGTAGGGGATTCACTTGAAGCTTTCCTTACTGCTGCAACCTGACTACTTTCCAAGGAGTGTGTCTGCACGATGCTCTGCCTGGCCACTGCTCCTGGCAGCATACGAGGCTCATGTGTGAGAGAGTCAACAGCCTTGCTAAAATCAG
This sequence comes from Eulacestoma nigropectus, assembly GCA_013397775.1. Lineage (NCBI taxonomy): Eukaryota > Metazoa > Chordata > Aves > Passeriformes > Eulacestoma > Eulacestoma nigropectus. Next base: position 1,531,856 of record VZTE01004350.1, on the reverse strand, counting down.
GCTGCAGGATATTTCTTATTTCCATGCTATCTGCACTATGTGGTGCCCGTTCAGAGGAGGAAATTAACTTGCTCTGACACGACTTGCTCTGGATAATGCCCTGGTGCCCAAACACATCTGCTCAGCTGCTCTGTGGTGGCTACAAACAGTTCATCCGAGCCTCTGCTCCAGCGTTTTCAGTAGCAGAGGTGTTACCTGGGCTGGGCTGCAGAACCCTGCCCCTCCTCACCTCCACAGCACCGAGTGTTGGCAGTCCCCTTGCCCAGGCAAGTGCCCCACCAGCCATGGGTATTATTTCCATCCCTTGATAGAGAAGAAAACACCAGCAAATGGGCTTCATATAGAGGGGCAGGGCTGGGTCAGGTTTGTCACTGCAGCATCTGGCTCAGCACGTCCCCAAAGCCCCTACTGCAGGGAGCTGGGAGGAAGCACGGAGACCAGACCCGAGTCATGAGGAAACTTCTGCTTTTTCCTTTTCCTGCATTTTTTATATGGAACCTTTGAGCACTGCCAAAGGCAGGTTGGAGGGGGCTGTGGGGCTGCAGCTGTTGCTGTGGTCCCCCCCGACAGCTCCACAGCCTGGCCTGGGTCCCTGCTTTGCCCACGCTGCTGGAGGTGCTCCCACACCTCACGGGCAACCCTCACGATAACAGAACTTTCTCTGTTTGCCACAGAGTTAAGAATTAAAGAGGGAAAAGGGTACAGTTGAGATGCACAGTGAAGGTGAGAACAAAATTTACTGAGTCTACAAGTGAAACTGATACGTTAATGAATCAAATTAGCAACTAAAAAAAAAAGTGGTGGTAGACAGATTTAAGGGAAATTGGAGATTGGTTCCAACGTGATACTTTGCTCTAATTGTACGCAGAGGTGTCTTGATGCAAAACAAAACTGTTCAGAAATGGCCTCCCTGTGTTATCGTGCAAACTAACTGGGAAAAAAAAATCCATCTTATTCACAGCAAGTTTGTTTTTACTGATCTTGTGCCTCTCAATTACTTTTTAATGGTCTGCATTGAAAAGAAATTCCTCTATGCACACTTGAGGATATGAAAACACCCAAATGATAGCTTATGATTTAGTAGGATTAAAGTATTATGTATGCAGGTGTAGCACGTTTCAGGTTATTAGCAATCCAATCTATTTTTTACGACATTATGGTGTAATTTTCTGTATGGAACTTCAATATAAGTCTTGAGCTGTATCGGAACATAAACTAAAATGTTCCTGACTCTGTCACTTTTCATGGTCTTTACTTTGATTAATAAATGCAACAAGAGCTATAACGTTCTTCAATACGAGGCTACGATCATCCTTCAATCAAAACGTGTCCCTCAGCTTTTTATAACTTTTTGCATCAATATGTAGGGCTTGAGCAGCAGCAGCAGCAGTGACAGGATTCCATTGCAGCTGAGCATATACAGCTGAAAGGCTCTGCAGAGGATGAATGTCTTTTTGCTGGCTTGGCATGGAGAGCAATTGTGCCCTTAGGGGCTCAGTGTCACCTGCAGAGAGCTGAGGAGCAGAGGGGAGACAGGTACTGCAGTTCTGGACTAGGATTTGGCACCCCGAATTATGTATTTCATCTTACCTCGTGGGCACCTCACTCAGAAATACCATTTTTGAAAGGCACCCCAGGTTTGGTGATGGGGGTAAGGGAGCCTTGGGCGCAACGTTCAGTAACAGAATTTGGTGTCCACAGAAAGTACAACTCATGACAAATATAATCCAAACATGGGCCTCAGGATGCAGCCAAAGTGCAGACAGGGAGGAAGGATGGATGCTGCAATTCCCCATCCCCACTCAAGCAGCTGAGTGGATTTTGCATTGCATTGGCCCCCAAGATCAGGAGGAAGCTCCTCCTCGTTCCCGCTGGCCTGTCTGGCCAGCGCTGTCAGGAGCCTCAGCCCCGCCACACATTGGCCACGCAAGGGAAATAACTCACAGGCTTGTCAGGTTTGTCTGTTTTATTTCTGAATTATTCTTTACATTGTACAATATATAAAAATACAGAGTACCCAAAAAAAATTCACAGTGTCTAAAGGCAGTGATTACAGTCTAGGTCACCTTTATGCTAAAGTACCATCAAGTTCGATTGCATAGGAAAGGTGATGTGCCTTCACAACAGAGTCCAATAATACTCTCCAGGTTTTGTTGTTTTGGGGCAAGCATTCTGTGTTCACATAATCGTTTCCCATGTATCCAAGATCCAGTATTGCATCTGTCACTCTCCCACCTCAACTACCTATCATTTCCATCTCACATACCAGGCATCCTCCCTAAAGCTTCCTCTGTGGGAATGCTCCTAACTAAGCACATGGCTTTTAGGTATGGGCAGGTCTGGATGCTGTCTAAGGAGGGGTGTGGAAAGAAAGCACACTGCTGTGCAGCTGGCTGGCTTTTACATTGTTTGACATTTTGGTACTAATAACATTTTTGCTCCAGTTATTAATGGCCCATCCATGCCGACCTCTGCTTGACTCCATGGCCTGAGAATCAGCAGCATCCTGCTAATGGAGGCGTCAGAACCAGAGTGCAGTGTTAATACTTTTCGTGACCAGATTTGTTTAAAACCAAATCGTGGCTGGGGCCTGCAGAAAGCCAAATGCTGCTCTTACAGCACTGAATCCTCTTGAATAGCAGGGGTGAGTTTGCAGCTGAGGCTGGAGGCAGAATGGAAAAAGTAACAGGTTCAAGACCCAAACTTATACTGAGTGGTATTCAGCGCTTACATTTGTGGCTATGAAAATAGCGGGTTGCTGGTTTTGGTCCTCCAGCCAGGATTAATACAGACATTAATTTTTCCCAAAGGGTCCAAAGAAGGAATTTCCAGGCAGAACAGCTGAGACTGGGTAAGTCCCACAAGAACCCAGCTCCAGAGGGGTTTCTGCCCAGCTTTGAAGGCCCTGGCAACCAGGCAAAACAAAGTTGGACAGAAAGCTCCCTCACCTACCCCCAAACTGCTCTTGAAGCCACCTGAAGCTTCCTTCTAAAAAGCTTAAGGGAAAGATTCATCTGTTGGGAGTTTAGGCCTTGGTCATGAGGGCATTTAAGTGATTTGTTGGAAAAGAATGAATCCCTCAGACCTGATTTACTGGGTATTTCTCTACCATGCCAGACAGCTCTGAGGGTGCTGTGCCCTGCTGTGCGTAAGGGCTGCCTCATGGGGTGAGATGTGGGTGCAGAGCCTTGGCCACTGACACAGAAAGCTCCAGAGACACCCACGGCACCAGGTGCCTCCATGGTGGGCTTTTTTGGACCCTTCTGAAAACCAAAAGCCATAGGTTCGCAGGGCTTCTTTTCCTAAATTTCAGATAAAACCTCCTGGTGTGACTGTAAGGCAAGGCTTGTAATGCTGATCAATAACTCAGAAGGCAGTTACTGACTTCTTTAACACGGAAGATGACATTTTCCCTGTTCTAACAGATGATGTCTTTTGCTCTAATGGTACAAGACTTGTTACTCCTACTTGCTGTTTTAATTTTCTTTGCACAATTACTCCCTACTTATAATTACAAAAACAATAGAGTGATACACATGAGAAATTTAGGAGGCTTATTATGAAAATATAAACAGTATCAAGTATCTTTTTCTTAATAACTCTTAACCAGAATGATTTAGGGGAGAATCAGCATTTCTAAGTAGAAAAATCAATCTACTTTTCAATTAAAAAATTATATTTCATTTACCTCAAAAGCGGATTTTTAAACCTAATGGAAAGGGTACTAGATTTTTATAGGGTTTTTTCTTCAATTTGACCCTGCGGAATTTGAATACCAGCACTGCCTTTCTTATTCTAAGTTTCCTCTGCAGGCATTTTGCTAAATATATATATTGCGGGTGTATATATTATAAATATATACTGTATCTCTCCACTGATAGATGTATACACTGTTACAAAAAGAAGAGTAAGTTGTTACAGAAACTTTACATTTACATTTTTATATATATATTTTTTTATATATATATATTTAACTCTCCCCCACTACATTTGGTACAAAGAATAAATCAATCTCAATGGACAGCAGTTTTCTCTCCAGGTGGGCTGAACAGCAGATTATCACTGGAGGCATCAAATTGTCTGCGTCAGACACGGGCTCCATTCCTGCTCTCTGTTGATTTCAGACCAAACACTTCATTTTCTGAACATAAGGCAGTAGGAACAGTGATGGTTAGACAATAAATGTTATTTTCCTATAGTATCTGTGCAGGTCATACATTTAAGAGCAGCCCTGGCTCATATGCTGAACATTCAAGTGCACCTTTAGAGCAACAGCACCTCTTATGTGATGGTTGGATCCTCAAGGGGTTTGTCTGTCAGCGAGCTGTGAGTTACTGGCAACTGCTCAAAGAAAGCCCGAGAGCAGCGGCACAACACCCCTGGATAACAGCACCACACACCCCCCTCGGCTGGGAGAAAGGCAGCCACTTCCATGGAAAAAGAGAGAATGGCCTAATTACAGATGTTTCCACTACATACTTGGCTGTAAGATTTCCATCATATTTCATGTACTGTACACCTGAATCCTATCCAAAGGGTTTGCAGAGACACACTGTCTCCAGACCTACACAGGAACCACCCAGGGTTCCCCGTCTCTGTCTTAGAAGTAAAAGAAAAAACAATTTATATATATAGCATAATGAACCTTCTGGAAACCAATGCTCCCAAAGGAAATGCATTTCCACTCTAGTTTAAGATGGTGTTAGGAATACGAAATTTTAGCAAGGGTAACATCCAGCTGCAGGAGCAACTCAAACTTCTACAGATATTACAGACCTGATGCTCAAGGTGCCAAATTACCTGGATTGCAAGAATATCCCTGCACACGGTGTCATTAACCTGCCATGCATTAGAGAGCTCATAAAAAATGCAACTCTCACACCGCATTAACATTGTCCTTAAAGAACTGCACCCCCCTGCAAACATTAATTGAGTAATACAGTGTTCTGATTCCTTTTTTTCACTCTCTCCTGGATTCTGCTTTCTGCTCGAATGGAGACTACAGCCCCTTGCTGTGATTGCCAATTATATGAAAAAGGGCTGAATCCATTTGGATGGCTGATAAGAAGGAATGTCTTGATGAAACGATAACCACGTGCACCACCCTCACAGCATCTGCCCTCCAATAGCCTACAAAATATCCACCTCCTGAGCACAATGGCAGTAATCACCCATCTTGGTGACTTGAACATTTAAATAATTTCATCTGCTATATGGTACTCTGGGAAAAAGAAATCAGTTTACATCATGTTATTCTGTGAAGCCAAAAACGGAAAAAAAATTTAAAGGAAGAGAGGGGAAAAGAGAAAGGAAAAATAGAAAATGGAGATAATTGCAAGGTTTGACTTGCTTGCATCCCCTCAAACTCCAGCTGCAATCTTGCCATGTGCATGGTAATTGCAGAAAGTGTTAATACAGGGAATCTTCTGACAGGGAAGCTCAGAGATGGCTTTGATTTTACAATGGCTGGAATGATCTCGGGAGCCAGTGTTTTCTCCTGAATCACATAAATTAAAGCTGGGAAATCCCATCCTGATAGTCTAATGTAATAATTTCCAACCCCTGGGTTACATACTTGTTAGAAGTACTTTAAGTCAGGATTTTAAGTGTTGCTGAGGGGGATATGGAAATTCAGTGAGACAGGGTGAACTCATTACAGCACGAGGCATGAAGTCATCACTCCTCAAATGGGATTTAGGGGCCTGGGAAGAGCCTCCCTGCAGGCTACCTGCTACCAGTGTGCTATCCTGCTTCCCTGGTGATCCTGCTCTGCTCCTGCTGCTCTTGCCTGGCTGTGCTGCTGGGGGTTCAGGGCTGCTGAACCACTGTGCCAACTTGGAGACCTGCAGCAGTTGCTTCAGACAGTCTTCTAGGTCTGCATCAGCTCCTGACTCCGCTGCTGAAAATCTATTTAAGGGCATCTCTCTCTCTCTACCTCTGCCCCTTCTATTTCACCTGGTGAGACCAGAGCAGAAATAGGATGAGCTGCTAAATTCGAAAAGCAGCTGCTGAAAATTATGGGCACTGCTGAGCCTAAGGTGTCCTCATGGCAGTGCTAATAACCCCACTTTATTACAAATATCCCTAGAGCCTTCAATCACTGCAAACTGAAGTCAAACAAAGTAATTTAGAAATGGGAGGCTATTTTATACTTGCCCTCTGGTCAAACTGCCGTAACACACAGGCTTGCAGAGCCACGTTGGCTCTTCCTCGCAGGAAAAGCAATATACTTGTCACAAGCAACACAGTCTTTCTTCATTTCCTACCAGCTGCCTACGTGAAAGAGCTGAGTACAGGGCCCAAGCTGGGCTTCCAAACAAGCAACTGCAAAGGAACAGCACTGAGAAACAACCGGCGTCGGCTCACAGCGAAATCCGAAACCAAGCGCGGACAGACAGGACTGCTGGGAACAGGCCGAGCCCAGGCACGGGCACGGCACTGCTCGGGGAAGATGCAGACAACAAAGCCAAGCTCAGGACCACATGGAGCTCATGCGTATTTCAGGGTGTACTTTTATCTCATGCTCAGTATTGTGACATTCTAAAATACTTAGCATCAGGAGTTCATCATAAATATTTAGAAACACTGAATGATAACAGTGGTGAACTTGTTCACGTTGCTAACACACTGGATGTAGTTGTACATTAAGCACCAGCAATAAGTTTCCTTTTTGCCAAACAATTATGTCAGACAAACATCTGGTTGTAGACAACATGGCTTCTGCATCAGACTAATACAGTTCTTATAGACACAGTCACACACATACACAAAATTACATTTCAAGGCTGGATATACTGTTAATAATGCTACCACTCCAATTTACTTCAACAGCTGCAGCAGCATTTGTTTGTTGGGTTGTTTTTTCTCAGAAAAATTAAAGAAATAATGGCAAACAATGCACATTACTCAGCTGTGTTACCATTTCATAGAGTACTGACTGGAAGATGCTGTAAGAATGTGCAGCAGACTTTCTGGGTCATGTCAGACTATGGAAACATTCCTTAAAAAAAGTACCTTCCCCCTGCAAAGTCAGAATTATTCACTTTTTGAAAGTATATGAACTAAAACCCAATAATAAAACAAGAGGAAATATTAGCCCAAAGCATGGTGACTTCCCACAAGAAGAGCATGGCCTCTGTATTTGCCTCTCCTGGCACACACAATCAGGATCAAAGCTAGAACAGAAAGAGTTAACGCTGTCTCAGAAAAAAAGAAAAAGGAAGAAAGAAAAAAGCCCATGGCTCTTGTGCGGCAATCATCACATCTCTTTTTCCAGTGATATAAACATCTTTGTTTGTTAGGCACTCCAAGTTCATGTCTCCAATGTTATTCCAACATTTACTTTTCTCAGTGTCTCACTGCCTGTATAATTTTCTTTTAATTAAGACTGGAAACATTCTGGAAAGCTTCTTTGGATAATGCACTTCGTTTGTGTGTTGTTTCTCATCAGCTGAACTGCATATTACCAAAGAAGGCTGCAGAGAGTATTTCCTGTAATATGAAAAGATTCCGTTGAAGATACAGGGAACACTGCCCTAGAAAGTTACTACTTTTTTTTTTTTTTTTTCCAGAAACTTAAAAAAAAGTCAAAAATAAGAAAAAAAAAAAAAGGAAAAAGAAAATGTTCTTCAAGTTGTTGGCATGATGGAGTCCTGTTTGGCCTGTCCCATGAGCTGTGTGTCATCCAGCGCACCATTGCTGTCCTGGCTCAGGAAGGATGCATCAAGCCCTGCTCCAGGAGGCCTTGCTTGGAGTGCTGCCATGTGTTGTGTGTGGTTGCTCAGTGGCCACCAAGCCCAGCACACAGCCCCTTCCTTGACAACCTCAGCCTTGGACAGCACACTGACCTTCCAGCCATAAACAGTTGCAGTAGAAGAGCCATCTCCAGCCAAATATCCACAAAAGCTCTGCAGAACGGTCCATATGCATTTTTGTCCTTGTAAGGAGATGTGCTGTTTACAAGAAACACAAATAATCAAAGAAAAAAAAATACCCTACTGTACAATATTTACATCTAGAGGCTGGGCCAGTATTTGGTCCATAAAATCGATTAAAAAAAAAAATCACATAGGAAGTTATCCAGTCTCATAGGATCTGTCCATCATCAGCTGTTGGTAAAGGTCCTTCCAGGGGAGGCCTCAGGCCTGTAATCATATTTATTCAGTGTACTGGGATAATAGGTTGTTGTGTACACATTGGTTTGCTGCAGCGGGTAGAAGTTGGTCCTGTCGTCTGGTATCAAGTTGTTCTTGTTAAGTGTCTGTAAAAGAGAAGAGGAGATGACAGGCATGGCCATAGTGCCACACAATTACTCTTTTCTACCTGCAGACACCTCCCTCTCACCTGCCTTCTCCAGCACGGACTCTGCTGCGGCCACCACCACCTTCCCTCCGGCTGGGAGAGCAAGACGGCACCTCGCGCTCGCTACGGGCTGGTCTGCGGGACCACAGCTCCTGCCAGGTCTCCCTCAGCGGCCCTGTGCTCAGCTACTGCTAGGGATGGACCCAGAGCCTTCTCCAGGGACACGGAGTCTCCTGGTGGACGGCGTGTTGTCTGAACACCATTGTCACACAAAGCCATGCTGGGCCTACACGAAGGTTGGTGATTAATGGCAGTGCTCAGTTCTAACCTCATCCAAAATGCTCATGGTACAGCCTGTGGCTCCCTCTCAAAACAGGTGCCAAATGGCAGCTTTTCCTCTTTGGAAGAGCAGGTGTGCATTTACCTGATCTCCATCTCCATTGGTAGATATCCAGGTTTGGACCCCCCGATATTAAGTGTGTCACTTCTGTAAGCTACAGTATAAGTAACAAATCATGGTCACTTTTGGAAAATCTAAAATGACTTAAAAAAATTCAACAACCACGTAACAATTGTCGGAAACAATAACATAAAAAATGAGAATGACAAATGCCCATTTTACCACAAAAATTTAGAAATGTTTTTTTTTCTCCCTCCCCTCTTCCCACCAACAAGCAGATGTCCCCCTCTCCCCAGATTAAAGCCCATTGCTATGCCAACTGTTACCTATGTACAAGGATAAAATCACATTTTGTGTGTGTGTGTGTGTGCAATAAGTCTACGGAACTTTCTCCTACCTCACAGTCATCTGATTTCTATGAATTTGTCTGAGATACTTTTATCACAGTTCCAGCTAACCCCTGACTTAAATTTCTTATGCCTATCTCTGGTCTATGTCACTCCAGCCTTTAATGGCTGTTGTGCAGGGAACTCACTCCTTTGATCTGGGAGTCAACACTAGGTGTGCTGCTACAGCATCCTTATCTTCAGGGAACATTTAATTAACAGCACATTTTAAGAGAGTATGAGCATCTCTCCTGTCAGGAGCAGAGATGGAGAGGTCTAATGAGCCAGCTAGTCCTGGGCCCTAATGGTTGTTCTGGGCCCTAATGGTTGTTCTGACATGATCTGATGCTCCTTTAGCGATGAACCACTTCACCTCAGTTCCCCCTTGAGACAAGCACCTCATACCTGACCCAGCTCAGGGCAAGACGAGAACTAATTAACTAATGCTCGAGTCCATGAACTACCCAGCTCCTTTAGCTTTACTCGCCCCATTGAACTTCAGGCGAAGTGGCTCTGTCAGCAAGGTGAGAAGCCTCTGTTCTGCCTGAGGGCAGGTGCAGATGGAAATTTCTGGGGAAGGCTCTGTCCCCCCCAGCCCCAGCAGCAGTAGGGTGACCTGACAGCAGTGGGTTCCCTATAGATGGGGAGCAGGGCCTTGCCCTGTGCATGTGCCTGTTGCACAGTCAGGGTTTATCCACATCCCAGCTGTGACCACTGGAAGGATCAGGGACCGCCAGGCTCAAAGACAAGACCACAGGCAGTACATTTCTCTCCTATTTCTTTGTAATCGAATCATTTTACTGCATGGGGAGGGGGAGGGAGGAGGAAGAAAAGAAAATGTTTTCTTCTAATCAGCAGACTGACAGCTACAGCTACCTCGGGAGCTTACAACTCCCAATTTCATACAAGATGTTACGAGGAAAAGCTTTCCTGTGACAAAGCAACCCTGGCAAAGAGATTTCCCAATTGCTGAACCACCAAATAAGTTTTTCAGAAATGAGCACTGCGTGAAACATCTCATACATAAAGACTGGAGAGCCCAGCCCCACCCTGGTCTGACTGCGATCTCCCCCTGCCTGGAGTCTCTAAAATGATCCCACAGCACAACACTTGTAGGAACCAAGGAGAGAATTTGTATAGGCATGCTCTAAGTGACAAATATTTCCAAGAAATGAGAATTTTTGCCCTTCAATATGGAAGTAAAAAAGGAAATGTCATGCTTTGCTCCCAGTCACCCAAAGAAATATTAAACTAGTGTGGCCAACAGTCTGCTGCTTTGTGCCGGAGCCTGGGAAACAAGGAAGCCAGCCTCAGTCCTCTAGTGCTTGCTATGCTTCCTTGGGAAATCCAATTAACTGCTCTGCGCTTCCATGTCTTCTGACCCAGCTTGAGAAAAACAAAATTTGAGATTCCCTGTAGAAAGGCACTTTACTAAGTACTACCACTGAGTATTTGGGGGAGCTGCTCTCTGGTGAGCCCCACAGGTGTTCACACTGGCTGTACATGATGGCTGCTGTTTCCTACTGATGTTCCTAGTCCAGGATACCCACTGCAGGCACTGTAACTCCATGGCCACAGCAGAAAGGAATAAGAAAAGGCTGAGTCCCACTGCCACAGTTTCTCTGGGCTCTCTTGAAACTGGTACAGCATCTGGGCCTTGTCTGGGTTGGTTAAGATACATGACATGCCAGGATTGCCACCTCTGAAACTTAGTGAGATGAAAATCCTGACTTGGAACAGCTCAGGACCATCTTGATCTGAGGACAAAGACCTCAGGACTCAACTTCTTTGGCTTTCAGATGGAAAATCTGTATGAGTTTCAACATGTTCCACAGTATTTAAAACTAGCCCATTACAACAGATTTAGCAATTAATTAACATGATGTGCATTTTTTCCCTCTCTTTCTTCTTATGTTCATACAATACTTACTTAGGAAAAACCCCACAACTGGTCATTTGCTCTTTTTGGTTTTATTTTTGATGGAGGGCTTATATCTTAGGGAAATGCCTCATGAAAATGGTTTAGTGGAATTTATAATGCAATTAGCTGCTAAGAATTTGTCTCTGGAAATGCTGCAGTGGCAGTACTGTCCTAAATCAGCATGATCAATGTGCACTGCCTTACCATTTCCCCACACAAACTTATTGTCTGTCTCATTTTAATAAACAGATGATTAGGTTCCTTGGCACTAGAAATTGGTTGATATTTTGTAGAAGGGAAATTAGGCAGCAGTGAAATTTAGAGATGTACACAGACACACTCATGCCTTCACTGCAGGAGAAGAGGTTGCAGTTAAATCTCTCTGGGCTGACTCCTGTGCTGCTTTACTCAGAGTTTTAATCCCTGCTCTCGTTCCTGCAGCTTTTCACAGTGACAGTACAGAGATGGCCAACAACTTTCCTTTTGGAAGGCATTTCCCCAATGCTGTGTGGATTATACCATCGAGGTCAGAGCCTCCGGACAGGCTGAATTCACTGGAGTTCCTGTGGGATGGGAACAGCCTGCTGCACCCATGGATGCCCCCAGCAATACTGATCAGTCCCAACAGCAAAAGCGAGAGTTGTCACCAACGCACAACTACAGCCCGTCACAAAAGCCAACATAGAGCAGACCCTGGCTCCCAGCCCAACTCCTGCCAGTGTCTCATCCCCTCAGCCACCCCTGAGCCAGGTCCCCAGTATTACCAGGGCCAAGAAGTGCTTCCTGAAGACAACACCCAGCAAGTCCTCTTAGAAAGGACAGTCCTTTGGTGCTTTTGCAGCAGTTCGTCAGTGGCTACAGCAGCTAAGCTGACTGAAGCAGCCCAGCCAGCACCAGAGCTCAGGCTGTCCTCACCAGAGGCTTCACGGAAGGAAAAGAGACTTGCCTTTGCAACCTGAGCCCTCCCGCACCACTATCCTGCACCCTCCAGGGTGACATGTCAGTCATCTGAGCACCTCCAGACCCTACTGAAGACACTTTTCCTGACACTCAACCTATATTTTCCTCTTATTGTCTGCTCCCTCCCATATCAAACAGTACCAATTGCCCTTGCCAGCAACTACAACCTTTTAGGACTGTCTGCTCAGTAAGCAGAAAGAACCAAAAGCCTGATCAATGCTTACAGCTGCAGATTACTTGCTGGAAAATCTCTGTGCCATACACATGATGTATTCCAAACACTGAGAAAATGCATTTCAGGCCCTCCTTTTGGTCCTCTCCTACCTTGAGAAAAAAGAGGCTTCTGGTATTTGTGCAAGCATAATATTCCCCATGAAAAGTGAGGCCAGACTGAGATAATATGAAAACCTGTGGAATGTGCTTAGGAAAAGTACTCCATTCAACTAACAATTAGTTCTTTTACCTGCCTCCTCCCTTAAAGTACGAGCCATGCCATCCTGGCATAGCTGATATAATTTGTTTCCTTTGGTCTGTTCACCACTAACCTCAACTCAAGGGTCTGTTAGCAGAAGGAAAGCCACCAGCATGCTCTAACCCAGCCAAGAGGATCACTCAAAAGCAGGCCCAATTCAATTGCTTTCTTTAGATGACACTTTACTAGGCTGCACTGGCATATGACTAATATAATAAAAAAATCTCTGGCCCAGGAACTCTGCTTTGTCAAGCAGGGATGTTTTCAGATGGACTAAAATGGTTATGGCTTTAACAGAATGTAAAAGAGCAGCAGCTTGCTCCATTATATGTGACCTGTCAACTAACCAAGAGGTCTAACCTTGTTATCGGTGAATTGCATGCCCATGCCAAGCACAACAGAATCCTGAGTATTTCAATATTTATGGAATTATATGAACAATTTGATCACTCATGCTAGTGTGTGTGCAGCTAGAACTGGAGGAGTCTGAGGGGAAGGGTTACAGATCTCTCCCCTGTGTGAGGCTCTGCCCCCGTGCTCACACCAGAAGCAGAGCACTCACACGCACTCCCAGGCTGCTTCTCCCAGCTACAGCCAAGTGCTGGGTGTGTTAAACATGACTCTATTGTACCATATGCATACATTTAACTTTGTTCAGCTTTCTCCATTGATATTTTTAGCCTAAGTCATCATTCAGATTTTCCGTTTGTTCCTTTTTCTCCAGCAAGGCCTTGCCACTACTTCCCCAAATTCTGCCCCTGCTCCAAATCATTAAGTCATTATCCACTGACCTACTTGCTTACATTCTCCCAGATGTATCAAAACATCTTTACACATGACAATATGGGACTTCCAGTGCTACTACCAACTCCCATCCTACAGCTGCAAATATAAGCTGTGTAAACATTTCTTAAACACATAAACAGATCAAATGTTTCAATTTTCAATATACAGTCATGAAAATTTCAAAACTTGATTTAAAAAGTAGATGGGCATCTCCCCACTTCTAATTACAAGGAATTCGATATATTTTTTGAGAAGCTAAAATGAAAATGATACTTATAAAAGCATCTGATACATGTACAACTAATATCAAAATTAGGGCCATAATGTAGTTCCCACAGGGTAACATATGATGGCAAGATTTCCTTAATCTGCTCATGTAGAAGGCACTCAGCTTTTCAGAGCTCAGCATTCTCTCTGAGCTCCAGATCTTCCTTTCTATTTTGGGTGTTGTGGAGGAAGAGTCAGCAAGTTTCCCAGGAGTTTTGTACGTTAATCTTCACCATCTATGCAGCACCACAGTCACAGTGAAGTCAGTGAGCAAGGACAATTTCCCCCAACCTCACAGTTTCTCCACTATTTCTCTGTGAATGGGTAGAATTTCACTTCTTCTACCTCCCACCCATGAGACTTTCCTCTTTAAAAAGGTGAAAAAGAAAAAAAAGTTGGGTGACCTTCCCTGGGCAGCTTCAAACCATTTTTTTCAGTGTTTACAGTTACCACCACTTCAGCCTCTGAAGAGGCTGAACAAAGCAGTGCACTCCTTTCCAGTGGCCACAACTCATCAGAGATGTGCTGCCTGTTCCAGGGCTGCACAGGTGTAAGTTTCCATCTCGAAAGTTTGTTTGTAGTGTTGAACATCCCAGTGTACTACAGAGGAAAACTTCCCCTTTCCTTCACCACAGGGTGAATGCAGGCATGAAGGAACCAGGGGTAACAACTCCAGTCCCTGCTAACCCTGGTCATCCATTGTGGACACAGGAGAAGGTCTAAAATCAGGGTCCGGGAAGCAGACAGCAACTCTGTAGCCAACCCATTCCTCTTAGCAAATCCAAATGAAGCCCATGTGCATCCCTCATCCTTCCGCTGTAGAAATCAGGGACAACACTCCCGCTGAACTCAGTCACACAATTATCCCTAAAAGAATTGAGGCAGCCTTTCCAACTTTCCTTGTAACAGCATCCAACAGACCTCCTGTAGCAACAGTGGGATGGCCATTACGCCCCCTCATTCCCCAGGAAAATGGAGGGATGAGGGAATTGTGCAATGATGTAATGAAACCAAGATCCAACATCTAGGTTCTTTTGTGCTCCTTTTAAGCCGTTTGCTTCTTGCAATGAAATTAGATTGAGCAAAATGCCTTTTTGATGCAGATCAGCTGTTTCATAGAGCTAGCCATGCCTTTTTGTTAAAGGATGTTACTTTCTGCATTATAGGAACATTAGCCAAATGACTCAGGGTTGTGGAAATATATTAATATTATGAAACATTTCCCAAAGCTTGTACATCTCTGGAAGTACCAGGGCAGAGATCTCAGAATTATAATTAACCAGTAAATTTGGGAATAATTAGCATAATAATTACATTTCAACAAAATAAACCATGCAACTAAAATAACCTCTTTTGGCAATTACTGACATCAAGAAAATACATGACGTCTGGACCACCCACATGCTCCCTTTCTTCTGATCAACTGGATGCCACAACACTGCTGTGCCTCTCGAGCTAAGAATTACAAATAACCCTGGAAAGATGGAAAGTTGCCAGAAAGACCTTATGAGACCCATGTATTTACTGTAAGCTAGGAGTGATTTTTAAGACTTGAATGATTCCTCTTTCTGACTTTTCTTTAAAATTTGCTTAGTGTCTTATGCCAAGCAAACTATCTCACCTGATGCTTTTATAAAACCTCTTAAGCTCTGTCTACATGAAGTCAAAGGCAGCAGTGGCCAGGGTTTATGTATTGAGTTTTTTCCTGATGAATTCAATAAGGCTATTTGCAGGATTTACAGCAAAGTGTAGATGTACAGATGAGCAACCTATTTTCTACATAAGAAGGTTATTCATCTCAAAAAGAGATACAAAAAAATCCCACTGGGACACTAAACTTATGATTGCATGTTCTTTTTGGATGGAAGCTTACCATATTTTTAGACTGGAGACTCTTTGTTCACTGTTATTGGTAAATAAATTAAACAACCCCCAAATGACGGCAGCATCTGTAGATGTGCTCAGGTTGACAATAGAACTAACATTCAATTATCAGAAAACGAATAGCTAAAGTTATCTATAGCTGTTTGAAAATAGCTATTTTATCCTTGCACTTAGGAGAGAGCAAAGTTATATTACTGCCATTTTAAACTTATAAAACCTTTCAGAGTTGGCAACAAAGGACCATTGTCAGAAGGATGCTTTGGCACATCTCTGACTTTAAGCACATGAGTAAGATGGCAAAACAAACTGCATGTAATAGTAAGGCAAACTGAAGTATTTTTCTGAACTGGAAACTAAAGTCTGAGGAGGTCATGGAAATCTTCCCACTGGCAAGTGCAGGTGTCTAGCCTAAAGCTTGCTATTTAGCTCCAGCTTGCCTATGATTTGGTGGTGGCAACACCCGTGACGTGGTGTCCAGACACAAAAGAGGAATTCAGGGCTGCCCCAACTGCTTCCCAATATAGATGGTGCACAGGACATAGCAGACATGATCTCAGCTGTGTGGGAAGGTGTAAACTGTCTCCTTGCTGCACTCCTGTGCCTTGGTGAATGCCCTTCCTGGGTGCCCCACGTACACAGGGGCGTTACTAGAGAGGCTCAGCACCTCAGCTACAGCACGTACTGCACATGCTCCAGTACTCAGACAAATTCCCCAGAGGCATAACCACGGCCCTTTAAAACTGACATTAATAGTCACACTGGGTACAGATGATGGATTGGAGCACTGGGCTCTGGTGGGCTTCAGCTGATGGCACCTAGTCTGGGGCTGTCCGGGGGACGCAGCTCCCCCTGCCATGCTGCAATCATACTGGAACAAGCAGCCTTGAGGTTTTGGGTGGCCTCAGAGCTGCTTGTTCTGGTGAATTACCAACACAAGTAATGCAGCCTGGTGCCAGCCCACAGTGCTACACTTAAATTGAGAATTGCAAAGGTGTAACTGCAGTGGTGAAAAAAGAAGTAGTAAAAATGAAAATAAAAGTAAAAACTGAGCCCAATTTGCCATCTGCTAACTCCATTCAGTCTCTTATAGTCTTACTGCTTTCCAAATTCTTCCACTCTCTAAATAGTTGCTTTTTGATTATTTTCCTCAAGACTGCTTTGTTTTCTCCCCATGCTGCATCTCACCTTGTTATTTCCTCTCTACATTTGTAACCTCCTCAGGTCATTTTCCATTATTTCTATACCAGTGGCTGTTTTTTTGACACACCTCCCAGTTTAATATCTTCTGCTCATTTAATTAACATACTGACTGCACTCTTTCCAAGCTTGTTAATGAAGATATTAAATAAAGCCAAACCTTGCATTACTGCTTGCAGTGCCCCAAACAACTCCTCCCCATAGCCCTGTTTGTTCCCATTAACAATTGCCCGATGTTCACAGTCCATTAGCCAGGTTTCAATCTCTACAGCAGCCTTCCTGTCCAAGCCAATTTCTATTTACACATCACAAGATTATTTAAGACACCAATACCACCCTCTTTCCCTTAGATGTATAGACAAGTGAAGCTACATTTTTAACCAGCTGAGAATCTGCAGCTCAAACGCTGTGCAAAAAGTGATTATGTTTGATTTCTCCCTGCTCAGCATTAGGTCTTGGCTCAGCTGTCAGCTCAGCTGAGCCACCTTTCATTTCATCAGGGTATGTGATATGTTGCCTCTCAAATATTAATTCAGATCTTCCTGCATATTAATACTGACACAGATATGTTTCAATGAGTTTCCCTTGCTGTAACTGAAAGCACAGTCAAGTCAATCCCATTTGTTTCTCCTGGTTTCACTCTCTAGTATGGCCCTGACTGCCAAATTTTACAGACAGAGTGGGATTTAACACCCCATTGATGTGCTGGGTTGAATGGGGAAGGTCCAGGCGTTCTCTAGCGATTGTGGGCCCATATGCTCACAGATGTTTTGTCTTATCCCCAAATGCAACCGACATTTCCCACACAGACTTACTGGAGCTACTTGTGTGACTTTAGTGCATTGGACTTCTGCAGCTTAACAGTGACTCAATTAGCAGGGCGGAAATTGGCCTGCTTTCTTACTAACACTTTTGTATTACCTTTGCAATTCATGGCACTGGGGGTTTGCCCAAGGTCCATGATATTTATAAAGGTAATTGGAGTTGTTCATTAGCTGGTTCTCAGAGACTCTGGGATACAGTCCATCTAGATTCCTTCATCCACAGATTTTCAGTTCTTTCCTTTATTCACATGCTTTGTGCCAAATCTCAGGGCGATATTAGAGCTGACTTAATGAGGATTCCCCCAGCTGTATGGGAGTGCAGGCAGAGTTACTCCTGCTTCCCCTATGCCAAACCTCTCGTGCACATATAAATGATGCACCAGGGAAAGTGGCCATGGCTGTAATGTTACCCCAGCCTGTGCAGCCCATGCCGTGGCAGCAGCCAGCGCATCCTGAGCAGCCCTGAGCTTTCAATGACTCTTCAGGACTGGGCAGTCATGGTCCAGAAAAAAAAAAGTTCAAGTATTTCATCTGTCCTCACTCAAAGCTGCCAAACACCCTGGAAAATGAGCTCTAGTCCTGAATACTGACACAGCTATCTTTATTTTGTATGTATATATCTCAATTTCTTTATAACTCTACTTAAGAATCCATTATTTGCAAGTGGAACTGTTCAAGAAGAATAGAGAGGCAGCTCCTCTCCAAGTGTAGCACAAAGGTTATATGCTTTCCGGTATTTATTGTTTGTCTAATATTACCCTCTCCCTTTACTTTAGCTCCCTGCCTCTTTCATGGCTCCCTTTAAAATCTTCTGCAAACACATATCTAATTCCTCCTGCACATCTTGCCAGCGCTTAGGATTTCCTGGTTCAGCTAATATACATAACACTTCTAGCCAGAGCTTCGAAGAGACGAGGAGGAGAGAATCACCTCAAGCACTTGCACCAAGGGAGAACCATTAAGTTCTAGCAAATGAGGCAAGGGTATATCTGAAATATTCCTCTGCTGACCAGTAGAGGGAAGTCATGTAAGTAAGCAGCAGCCAGTGCAGTGCAATTTTGCTATGCCCATTCCTGTAGCTCTTCAATTAATTATTCTTCCAGCACAGCTGGGTGGGTGCAGGCATGTACATGTCAACCTCAGAGAAATTAGGAAAGAGGAAAATTGCAAGAAAAAGGTAATATCAGTCATTAGATCAATTAGTGTAGCTGGAAAAATCAGATAAGCTTTAGAACACATCTGTCTTCAGTTCTGAAACAGCAGCTCACATGTTCAAAAACCTGCCAGATTTTCCAGCTACACTCATTGATCTAATTAAAAACAAACCAAAACTTGTCTGTCTACAAACAGATTATCACAGCTGCAGTAATACAACTCCAAAGAAAGGCTCATGTGAGCATCCATGATGACCAGCCTAGCCTGTGGGAAGGCAGAGCACGGACCATATCCCTAACCTGGCTGTAGAGGAGATATGCCTGGTTGTAAAGAGGGAGCAGAGAAGGCTGTGTCAATAAAGAAAAACACGACAGGATTAATATGAAGCATCTACCCACAGTGCCAAAACTTCTTAATGTGGCTTAAAAACAAAAAGTCATCCCAGAAGCCAGACTCTCTTAAAAATGGTGGGGAAAAAGGAACAGTGAGGATTCCCACCCTACAGGGAGCAGCAACAGCCCTGTGAAGCTGCAAGGGTTTGCGTGAAAAGCAGATGGACCGGGGACTCAATTCCCATCAGGGGACTGCTGTGAGCAGCTGCTTAGTATCCCAGAGGGAGCAGGAGCAAGGTAACACTCAGATCTGAATTGGCAGTCTCCCCTACTCTTAAATACTTTATCTATGCGAGTGCGATATCTGTGACTCACACACAGCAACCCGCTGAGCCCCTGCTGCCACGGGGTGGGGACAGCGCCAGGAGAGGCACATCCCTCTCTGGGCGCAATCATCCCAGGACAGCCACACCTCCAGGCATGCTTGACTGCTCAATTTGACTTGAGCCAATGATATAAAGGGAGAAAAGACACTAATAGATTTTGACTGAGACGCACCACTTAATCCTTTTTTCCCCATCAGTAAGCTCTCTTGCTTTCCCTTCATAGTAGGCATTATGCAAATCAAGAGTCCCCTGAAGTGATATTTGCAACTGCAGGATCATACAAGAAAGGGCACAATGCTTCTTTGCCAATTCAACCCCCTGCCCCTACTATTCTATTTCAAATAATACTGTACTCATGGTAAGTACTAAAAATACGTACTCTACCATTCAAGCACTTAATGTTCTTAAATGCCACTTTGTTCAAGGGAAATAGCCTTTGTTAAACATGAAATTCACTGGGAACAGAATTTATACTTCAATCTGATTTACTATATTTATATATATGTATGGCCTTTTTTTCCCAGCTGATTACATCAGCTAACGCCATGCAGCTAAAGCAAATACTTCAGGGAGACTGTTGATAACTTCTTGATAATGTTGGGTATCATCAACTACTGCCTTATATATGAACTTTACAGCCACTTCCTGGGGCTTGAACGATGCACAGTGAAAGGGTCACTGGGAAATGAAAACAGCTTATATCATAGTGCTATCAGTGTATGTGCTGTGATCATCAAAAATAAATGGGTTAGCCAATTTTAGTTGAACTAGCAACACATCAAATTAAGTGGCAGGACACTGAAACACAAAGTTTTCCATGGAGAAGTAAACATCCTCAGAGACCAAGGCTGACTTTGACAAACATTCCTCTAGGGGACTTGACAGCAGTTTAAACAGCTTTAACTGAAACCACTGGCTACCTCCTCTCTATAAAAAAGGTGTGATTTTCAGCAGCAATGAAAATGACCATCACCAAGAAAGAGACATTTAAAATCCATGCAGAGATTCACTTTCCTATACCCTAAGTTCTACTTCTTTTTCACAGAATAAAATCACAGAATATTCTGAACTGGAAGGGACCCACAAGGATCATCCAGTCCATCTCTCAAGAGAATGGCCCATACAGAATAACCTTGGCATTATTAGCACCATGCTTGCTAATTTTTGCAAGGTTGAAATCCACACCAAACACCCAGCTTGTTGTTTTATTCAGAATGATTCTTCTTCCAAAGACATAATTGGTTTCTGTTTCTCAGCTCTCCATGTTAGTATTTTATTGCCATGAATTATTTGGGATTAGTAATGAAGTGTGGATCACAGGGCCCAGAGTCCTTTGCAGGGGGTGCCTGCTCTGCACTCTGTCATTTGTTTCCCAACAGCATTGTTCTCCCTTTATTAGGAAATATTCATTGCAGCTTCTAATTTATACAGAGTCCAAGTGATCTACTGAATATTCCCCCCATTTTCTGGTAACTGCATCTATATTTGCTGTATAATTTTAGGGAAGTGCAGGACTCACGGTTCTACTGAAGTTAATGTGTATTGTTCTAATGTCCTAGAAAATTCAGATACCAAGTGATACATCAAATATTTAGTTTCCCTCTTTCATTGCCATATCCTGCAATGTCACTCAGTTCTCACCTCATCTTCTTCCACAATAAATTTAATCCTTGACATAAATGACTGTTTTGCTTCAGTGTTTGGCCCTTGTTCCTACAACAGCAGTGATGATGCCAGAGAAGATGCAATGCTCAGGTGCTTCCTCAGCTTATTTGAGGCATCAGTACAGAGAGTTTTACTGTGTGACTCATGACTAAAGCTGTGTTGAAGGAAGGAAGGACAGAGGGAGGTCTGTCCAGCACAATCGCAAAGAAAATCTGCAGAATCATCATCAAAACCATCCTGCAAACTTACATTTCTCACTGATCCCATCTGGCCTGATGCAAAGGCCATTGGATTTTGGATTTGGACCAATATGCAGACGCCTTTGTCCAAATCCCACGTAGAATAAAATGTTGGCTGTCTTTATTGGCAGAGGATTTAGCAATAGGAAGAAGTTCAGCCCAAACCTTTTCTCCATGTGTGGCTGTTCCAAGAATTCTTAATTCACAAGGGCTCAATCTTGACCCTACGTCCTCCTGCTTCTACTGCAGGATCATCTGGCTTTCCATCAGCACAGCTCTGGTAAGTAACTCACACAAGGCATGGAGCAGCTGAAGTAAGATGTTTAAAAGAAGATCTCTTGGCTGCTTTGATAGTCAGTTGTTATCTAATCAGCGTGGCAGTGCTGGGGAGTTTGTAGGTGGTTCTGTAACCCGTCATGCCAAAATGCGAAAAGCAGATAATTTTTATTTCATTATGCTTTTGTTCTGCACAGTCTTCAATATTGTCAGAGTGTTGTTTGAACTCCAACCAATTAATGAAACATGAACTGCTTATTAGGTGACCCAAAAGGTCTCTCCCCTACGATCTGTGAATACCAAATCAAAATCAACGTGTTGCTGGTAAATGCATATGCATGAAATCTTTCAAGACATCATGGCTAAAATAGCTAATAATAAACCTCACATCATTCTTGAGAAAGCAGAACAGGAAGGGAAAAGAAGCCAACAAAAATAAAACATGCTTCTGCAAAACACTGCCTATGCAAGTTAGCATCACCTATATGATCAATAGGTCACCATTATGTATGGTATTTACATCTGATCTGCATTACTGCACTGCTGTGCTGAAATGGCCAACAAGGCTCACATCAGCTAGCACTTTCTTCATTACAATCTGCCTTCATATAAAATTTACCTTGATTTATGAGTTTGCATTCAGTGCTGTACATTTGAATGCAACACTGCCAAACTTTTTACAGTGTTCACCTGCTGGTTTTAGAGCAGAGATATTTCAAGATGAAAACAAACTAAAGATGGTTGCAGAAGGCTTATTATTATCAAAGAATGGAACATAATAGACTTGTGCATATGGCCAGCCGTCTGCTACCATCATGTCACTGTGTATTAACATTTTCTGTTACTGAAAAGTAGTCTACACACCCTCGATTTCCTTAATTGTGGATTTATTAACTCTTTCACACAGACACATACACACACAGACCTACAACTATTCTTTTGCTTTCATTACCTAAAAAATGTTGAGGGTGGTTTTCTTGGTATCTGCTGAATAGAAACTTATTTATGTTTAGAATCTGGAATTTCAGGTGTTTCCAATTCCTTTCACACATATGCGTATTAAATTCAGATAGGCCCATATCCAAGCTCAGTCCACCCCTCCTTTTCAGAAGGTGAATTTTAGCTTCACCATCATTTGTATGTTAATTGTGTGGCATCACAATAAAACCACACATGCTCCTTGAAGACATGAAAAACTCCCTCCTGACCCCTAAAAAAACCTGTCAGTTACTCCTAAATATAAACCTGGCTAATAACAAGTTCCATAAGTAATTGCACAGCACAGAGCACACACAGCCTTTCCTCTTACTTCACTAATGCTATATGCTTCAAGGGAACACTGAGTGGCAAATTTGTAGTATGAAATGAGAAATTTTCAGCCGACAGTTTAGGAAAGGAGGGGCAATAGAGAAGGTGAGCAGAAGGAAATACTCAACAGGAATGGAGAAAAGGAGGCTTCACTTGATAAACAGATTTTACCTTTTCTGTAAATCTCTTTGCCTCATTCACCACTCTGAAGTGTATGACTTTGAGTTGTTCTCAGCAAGTAGCCCCTTGCTCCTAAACATTTAGCTTTGGTCTGTCCAATGACTGCAGATTTATGCACTTGAACTCTTTCACTTCCTAACATTCTATAAATAAGCCCCATCTGGTCTATCTCTCCTTGTGTCCAAGTCCCTTCTCCCCCCAACCTAAGTCATACAGTCTCAGTTAGCTAATGCCTTCCTTTAAATAAAACAGACTTTTCAAAACTTGATCTAATGCCTAAGCTCTTTATGTCCCTCGAAAGAAGACTCTAACAGCTGCTTACTGTTACTATACACTAGATCAAGTATTCAGAGATGGATCTATCAAAGAGGTCAACTCCCTCCTGACACTACATTAACTAATCTGCTGCTATTTTAAACTTTCCTTAGCTTTGTTATTACTTCTATTTCACTGCACCACTTGACATAGACATAGTGCATTTCATAACCCATTTACCCAATTGATCAAAATCACTCTGTGAACAACCTCATCCTTCTAAATTTTAGCCATTCTGCCTATTTTAGCATCATCTGATAACACATGATAGCACAGTATAAATCATGAAGAAAATGTTCACACAAATCCAACCCTCTAACTACCTGCTTTTGGCCAGAAAAATAAATTTGTCTCTTCTCTTCATTGTTCGCTATATAAGAAAAAAGGGAATACTCTTGCTCATTTCTTTATTCCTGCAAGTCTTTTTAATCTGGGTCTTCCTATTGACTTTGCCACAGCAACTCCCATAACTGAAAGGATTACACTCATAGTTTGATGCTTCCAGGATCAAGTCCCTATTCTTTACCTGCCTTAATAATTTATTACCAAACCTGTATATGCAGAGTGTGTAGAATAATACATCCCGCGAAACTTTGTTAGAAGTCTCTGAAAATCCCGATATGTCTGCTGCTTCCCTCCTATCTAGATCAATATTTATTTAATTTAAAAAAGGAATCCAATTTGCTTGACATGATTTACTTTCCACAAATCTATGCTGACTTGCATTATGATGCTGGACTCTTATTAAACTGTATGCAACTGTAGCCTTATGCTTGCTAAAAAATGTGTTTTTGAGACTGCATCTGTAGGCAGCAGGATCCTCTGAGAGGCTGCAATGCCCAACAAGGAATTCACCACATTCTTATTACCACACTGGTCAGTTATTTTCCAGCTTGAATTGTTGTCCTTTAAAATAGCAAAACAACATTGACCCTTCTCAAATTATTTGATGCAAGCTCTTATTTCTGATGTGCATTCACACTGCAAATCATAGCCATGTATCAGGAGTTGTCCTGTGCCCAGCATCATACAGTTCCTACATAGAAACAGTCCTCAACACTCAGGGAGTTTAGACTGTGGCAACGGTCCCACCACTGATCTTATTGTTGGGTCTCAGTGAGAAGCCGGGCCAGACCAGCAGAGGCAGACAATCAAAATGTCAACAGCACGTAGCTGTACGAAGGAACAAGCAGCTGCAGGGCTTCCTTCTGGCTTGTGTTCATGTCCCACATAATGCTGTTCAAGTGACCCTAGGCAGGCTGTTCCTCCTGTGGTGACATGAAGCCCCTCCATCCATGCCACTGCTCACTGCTCTGATCCCACGCTTTGCCAGGAGACTGATGCTCAAATACAATGAAGTGCTGCTGTCTC
This sequence comes from Eulacestoma nigropectus, assembly GCA_013397775.1. Classification (NCBI taxonomy): domain Eukaryota; kingdom Metazoa; phylum Chordata; class Aves; order Passeriformes; genus Eulacestoma; species Eulacestoma nigropectus. The sequence goes on along the minus strand of VZTE01004350.1, from coordinate 1,507,231 downwards.
AGGGTATTGTCTGCAGCACCCTGGGTCCTATCTGCTCTGATAATGGGTGGTGCTCACTTCAGCAAGCCGACATGCCAACAACACATGCCACTTGAGCACTCATCTCCTAAGGCTTCAGCTCCCCACTCTGCTACTGTCACTGAAGGCTGCACAGCTGCCTGGGGTAAGTTCTGTCCAGTACTGATAGAGGGGGCAGAAGCCTCTCTGCTTTCTCATTCACTCCAATTTAGCAGTTACCAAAGAATTTCCAAAATCTCATCCTACCAATGCACATTTTCCCAGCTATTTGTGCAACGAAGTTACCATTTTTATTCTTCCTCCCCTCCATTTCCTCTTACCACGCACTAACAATGCACTGAACTGAGCTCTTACTGATTTTTTAGAGGACAATTTGTATACATTCAATAGTCAGAATGGGCTGGAGTATCCTGGTATGTACTTGCCAGACTGGCATTCATCAGGACTGTGAAACAGAACAAAATCCCACTGCAGTAATGAGGCTTTTTAACCCCTTTGTGACAGCACAGCTAAATGCCCTTTCAACCCCATGTATAATGCCATCAGCTGGGCACAGAAACACAGACCTACCCAGCTCCAACCACGACATGAATACAGAATTTATTTAGGCACTATCAAGCTGTTGGTGGTATTTCTCCTCAAGTACCCTACCTTGAACTCCATAGGGGTGTACTTCTCATTCTTGGGGGTTGTGTTGCCCTTGTAATGGAGATGGTTGGGAGTGGTTGGGTGGATAACAGTGGACTCCTGGGACTGCCTCTGGCAGCGCTGGCAGTACACGTAAATCACAAATGTTAAGAGGCTGGAGCCGAAGAAACAGGAGACCCCAGTGGCAATCAGATGGATGAGACTAAAACCTGCAAGGGAAATGACATGAGATGCTATTTTTAAAGAACAACCCTTTTCCCTCCCCTGACAAGACCACAGGTGCAAATCAGAGCAGTGACATCTCGGGATCAACATTAATAAGCTGTTGAAGCCAGTGTCTTACGTTCTAACATAAACTGACATAATCTCCCTGCAAATTGGTCTCCCCACTGCAGCTCTGCCTTGTGCAGTTTAACAGGTTCATGCATTGTTTTCTCAAAGCTCCCTCCCTGTCTCTCCTCTCTCTCCTCTATTGATATTGAAACTAAACATTATGTTAAGCTGACAGCTAAAGAAATGAGCCATACAAACAATGCACATTAATGGATTCCAAAGCATGTGCGTGTCATGGAAATAAGGGGATAAAAATGCTCAGTGTTTCTCTGAAGGGGAAGGAAGGGAGGGGAAAGCCCTTTTTGTCGGCTGCCCAAAATGCCTATGGGACTGTGTGGGGTGGGGGAGACACACATTCCTCCCCCTTGTAATCCAAGTGTGCTCAGCATTCTTGCTTATTCATGGGATGGCATTGCCTTGGCTATGTCTGCACTACCTCTGGTGTCTGCACAACCTCTGAAGTGTATTTGTACTGCTAACAGTGAAACAGGGGTCCTCTGGAGAAGAGGAAAGATAAGATGGACAAAGGAAATGGGGGCAGTGCTTGAAAAACACTTCTTTGTTGGCTTTCTCCACAAATTGCAGAGATAGGAAATCAGTTGCAGGCAGGTGCTGGCAGGGTAGCTACAGTGCAAATACTTCAAACAGAAAAGCTCTTGGACTATAAAAGCCTCCTGCAGAGATCTCTCCACGCAGGATTGCAACAGCACCCTTCAAGGCCAGCACTCTGGAAGGAGCCGTAGCTGGGCATCCCACACACTGGGAAGTACCTAACTCGCAGCTCTGACTGGTGGGGGGGAAGGCAAAGTCAAACAGCACTCCTCATTCCTCCCTCACCTCACTGAGTCTCACATCCCGTGGTAAAACCCACCACCAACAGATCTCCACTGACAACAGAACCAACAGTAGTGAGCCTTAGAGTCACCAAGTTATCGAAGCAACCAGAGGCAATTGGGGATGGCAAAACTTTATAACCCTGTTGTATTTTGCTCTGTGCAAGGGGGACGATACGAAAAAGAATCAGCTATTTAACTACAAATGCTTCTGCCTTTCCTCTGCCTTTGCTCTGTCATCTTTCAAACAGGAATGACAGAGGCCTCAGAGCCCAAGGGGACCCCCTGACTGCTGGCCCCAGGGCAGCTGTCCCAGGGGTCAGTCACATCGCCTCAGCGGCGACTGCAGCGGTAAATTTCCCGTAATACTTAAAAAGCCAATTCATTTGGACAGACTGCTGTGTTGACTTGACTGTGTGCAGAGAAATGGGACTACTCAGAGAGTGGCTTTAAATGAGGCTCATTCTTAGTCTGATCACAGTATGCAGTTTCTTGGTGCCATCTTACATGTTAAGTGATATGCTTTCCAAATAGCAGATTCTGTCCATTAGTCAATGGCTCTCGTCTAATCTTTAGTTAAAAAATATCCTCCTGATTTTAAAAAGAACAAAACCAATAGAGTTCTACAGCAAAGTAATGCACTTCAATCATAATTACAGCAAGGAACATACAGAATTTATTAGACTGATGAGCTACATTTATTTTTCAAACCACATTATAAAATTCCATTGCAAGATTACAATTTTCTATTGTGTTTTGGATGATGGTCCAAAAAAACGCAACAGAAATATTATCATTTCCTACTATATGTCACAAGAGTTTTTCAAAAATACATTTCCTTTCTAAAAACCTCTGCCTGCTTTGCATCACTCACGAGACCTAAAACACAGAATATGCAACTGTGTTCAGTAAAGCCACATGACATGCTGCCACATTCTCCTCCTGTCCAGCTTTGCTTATATTGCAGTGAATGTTTCATTTCACTGCCACATTTGCAAGTCACAACATAAAGGTCTCTTATATTTCACTCTCACCTTTGAAACACCCATCTGATTTTTCAAATGAGTTTTGGCTGTATCTTAGGGAGAAGAAAACCAAATTATTTTGTTTGCAGCATGTGAGTCCCCAGGGGGGAAGCTTTCTGGTTCATCACTTTGAAAATATGGATTTTCTGAGATGCATCAACAGAATTTCTATTGATTGGTTTCTTTGCCAAATACTGTAGAACACTACATTCATAAATAATATTAGCTATGGCAAAATGTAGATAGCAACAGCAAATGCAGTGGTGGTGAAAAAAGAAGGAAATGTGGGTACAGCGCATAGCAGCAGAATACAAGCCATAGCAAGGGGCCCTGGAATTGAAGCAGAACCATTGCACCCTCCAAGGGAGAAGGAGTTACGCAGGAAATCAAATGTTACATTGCAGGGGCTGAAATCTTAATTCCACTGATTGCCCTCAGTTGCAAACTGAGAAGCCACATTTCCATGCCACAGGTGGCATGCCTGTTTTTGCCATGATCTCTACAGGGAGAAGAGATTTTGGCAGCCTGAAGATCATCTAGATTTCAGGAAACTGGGGATGTGATGCTAGCAGGAATTGGCATGGCTATTAGTGTGAAACTAGCATTTTAAAACGTTAAAGGAACCTGCCATTTTCTTCAGTCTGCATTTTTATCATAGGGGCTCCCAGGGCAGTGGAAAAGTGACACTAATGACTGGATCTTTCCAAGTTACATGCAGAAAGGAGACAGTTTCTGTGAGAGGTGAGAACTTGAAAGAAAGGAAGTGCTTGGAGGACAAGTATAAACCTCTCATCTTGTCCTGTATCAGCAAAGGATCTGTCTAAGGGACCTTGTTCACTGAAATCTTTATAGGTTATTTAAAAACACCTGCCTCCAAACAGCTGGAGGCTTACAGTGGTGAATGGGGAATAACCCTTCCTTCCACCTGAACCATTTACCCCAGAGGTAGAGAGACACAAGCAATTGCTCTCTGTAATTAATGACTCTCAGTGGCCAACCCAAACTTCCAAATAAATAAAAATCTTGGAACTGACAAGTGGACATGTGATACATTCTTCCAGTCTGACTCAGACAGCAAGACTCCAGTGGAATTAAGGCTATCAGTGGGATATGAGCTGTATAGATTAATGGTTTGGTTGATACTGCACAGGGAGAAAAGAAGTCAGGGTAAGATAAGAACAAGATATATAGCTAGTGGTACCCTACCTCCACAATTCGTGCTCTCATCGATGCTGGAGGCTGGCAGGATCACTAAACAAACAAAAGAAGATTGGAGAAAGTTGTCATTTTGCCATCCCTTTACTTCTTCAAATAATCAAACCCTCTGTGCTCCAGACACGAGAAGGTGCTCGTATGTTCTGCAGCAAGCTGAGAGTCTCTCTAAATTGAATTATAAGCTCATGGTTTGAAATACATGCAATGAAACCTCTCTAAAGATCTTACCATTTCAGTACTGTTACCTGATCACTCTTTAGTTTCTTCAATTTAGGGAAAAGATGGTAGCTGAGAAAACCATGAAAAAGAATACTATTGCCTAGAGATCTCAGATTTTTAAGTCAGTGCACTGTAATCCAAAAAAATGAACATGTGGAAAGGCATTATTCAGTCTAGACCCATATCAGATATTTGCCCGAGAGATTCAATTTCCAGAAAACACACAGTGGAATATGGCGGTGACCATCTGTCCATCAACAGTGTTGCTCTGTTAGACCCTGGATTAATCTCCCACCTTCACACCCCAATTTTCTCCATCTGCCTCACCTTAATTCTTCATTCTTTTGGGATGCTTTTTTGATACCTGAAATCAAGGACCTTCTGTTGCCTGTATGCATACTGAGAACAGAGACAATTTTTATAACCCAGCCTAAGACAAACTATACAAGGTTAAAAGCTTCAATTCAGGTGAAGCAATGCTAGTTATTTGTTACAGATCAAGGTAATTCTGTTTAAAAGAAATGTTAAGCCGCTTAAGGGAATGCCATTTACCCAGTGCCCGCCACAAGGGAATTTATAACGTTCGTCTGTTTGCTTGTTTTTCTAGAAGCATCCAAGCCCAATTTACAATAGAGAAAATCTCAGCCTAGTTTGACAGTCCAGGCACAAGCTGCTCTCCTGAAGTGGCCCACCCTCTCCTCCTGGATGACATGGTACATACCAGGAATTTCATTATACAGGCAATCCTGGTACTGAGTGCTGTTTCCGACGCACTGGGAGGAGTCCGGGCTGTGCACCTCGCAGTAGCGGCTGCGGTACTGGATGCCCTCTTCATTACACAGGCTCCACTCTGACCACTCTGACCAGCCACCTGAAGCCCAGGGTTAGGACAACACACACACAGTGTCACCAAAAAAGAAAAAGATGCTTTGTAGATACCAGACTTCTCCCACACTGAAGGATCCTAGATCCTGGCCTGGGCCTCGCTCACACATCTGATCCAGGGGTCCTTAGTGGATTTAATTTTCTCAGTGCAAGCATCACACCCTACTTGTCAGGTTGTAGCTGTCTTAATATGGACTAAACCAACCCTTGGTGAAGCACTGCACAGAACCAAGTTGTCTTAAAAGCTCCTAGATCAGCTCTCTGTATGTCCAAAGACATACAAGGAGCAGGGTGGGGCAATGTTGCACCAGGACCTCCAAATTTTGATGTGGCCACCCAGGGATACCTCAAGCAGCCAGCACAAATTAGACTAACAGAGTTTTGCTGAGGTTCCTATGGGCAAGAGTCAGCCTGCACTGGATCAGAAATACACATAGTCTAAAACCAGCACAGATCTAAACCCTATCCTCTGAAGTGTAGCACATGCTGATCTGCTGTCTGTGAAACAAAAAGGAAGGATTCTCTTCCCTTCAGCAACTGTACAGATTGCTGCCTCATGACCCCTTTTGTTTGTCATGTCAGCTTCCACACTGAAGAACCAAGCTCCTGCTTTTTTGATTACTTGAAAGGGATCAACCATTAGCAAGATTTTGCTTGACCGGCACCAGAATGCCAGAGCAAGGGCCAGTGAACAGGCAAAGAGAAAGCAGATGCACTGCAGTTAACACTGGGCTGTCTCCTTTTTCCCTGGCTCAACAGACATCGACTGAATGGCCAAAAAACTCGTAACTGATGGTGTTTCTGATTTGTTTCATAACATTTTGCAGCTGTGCCTTGCTCCCACCACCATGGAAGCCAGCTGGAGCAGGGATGAGAAGCGGCTACCTTGGCAGGGGTGCGTGTTGCAGAGGGCCTCCTCGGTGTGCAGCCCGATGCAGATGTCCTCCCCGCTGGATGGAGCTGGGTTGGTGCAGGTCCGTGTGCGCTGGTAGTGCCCACCCCCACAGGTGGCTGAGCAGTGAGACCAGGGAGTCCAGCAAGACCATGAACCTTTCACTGGAGGACATTGAAAAGCAAGCACAGACAGGTAGAGGCCATTGGTTACTCCTCTCACTGAGACAAAGCTGGAGAGCCCCAGTGTCTCACCTTCCACGTCCACCCCGCCCACACTAGCTAGCAGTTTCCTGCACCCCAGGACATTTGGGCCTGACAACAAGAACTTCACATCAAGAGAGGTTACAAATCCACTGCCCTCTGTGGATGCAGAATGCATCTATGCAGAAAAAGACTGTATCATAAAGTGCCAAAAATAGAATCTATTCTTTGTTGTAGTCATTAATATTCACTGAAATATTTTACTCCCTTCTATTCCTTTCCTTTTTATAAAACAGCATTGCTATTATTACTACTACTACTATTATTATTATTATTATTACTACCATTACTACTACTACTGTATTGTCTCCTGAAACTTCATAGCAACAGAAAATTTACTTGGGGAAAAAAGCACTGTAGCACCTAAGTGGAGCTTATATGGGATCTTTCTGTGGGAGGCCCAAGTCCTCTAGTCCCAGCCGTCAGGAAACAGAAATTCAGAGGCTTTATGTTTTGACCCTGCTCATTGAATGGGCATCGGACTAGGTGACCACTAAAGGTCCCTTCCAACCCAAACCACTCTATGCTCTAAGCATAACCCTATAAGAGATTAATAATAAAACTAAGGAGGGACTTAAGATCCCTGAATCCCCCACCCCCCACCCACTAAACTGCCTGGTTTGCAGGTCCACATGCCATTAATTCAGAAGATAATAACCTGATGACTTAGAGTGAAATAAACCCAGGATTTGTGTATACACATTGAGTGAGGCAGGGAAGGAGGGAGACACAGAGAAATAGTAATCATGCACTCAGAACAGATTGTAAAACATCAGAGTGTCCAAGGAGAGAAAACAGCACAGAAAAAGGGCACAGACATTAGTGAAAAGCCACTGAGAGCTTCCAAAATAGTACTAATAGCTGCCTTTATAGTGCTAGAATTATTTCCTTTTTATAGACCATAGAGTGCAATATTTGACACTCCTGCTATGCTCTTGCTGCACATTCTGATCATATCTGCATTTGAATTTTATCTTTGTATTGAATTTTAGAATCATAATAGTACTACTATAATAGAGCATTTTCAAGTGTAGGCCACGAACTGTATTGCCAGAGGTAGATAATTGCTGGAACTGCAAAGAGGCAAGGTAATTTGTGTAAGATCACTTAAATTTAGTTTACACAGTTATTACAGAGCAAGGAGAAGGATAAGTGAGAGAGAATACAGTAGTCAATGGTCTATTACTACTATTCTGGACCAGGAGTGCAACATAAACATGAGGACAAACTCGAAAACCAGGAAACCAGGCAAGAATACTCCCTGCTGGCTGTGCAGGAAATGGTAACTGATGTCAAGAGTAGATGCCCATCGCAAGAACAATACGTAAGCAGGAGAGGGGGAAGAAACAAGTGTTCACAAGAAGAACCGCCACATCAAGCATCTCTATACAGTATTAAGCCACATTTATTAAGCCTGCCTCCTCATCAGGGAGCAGATGCACCATGATGCCCTCCACTGGATGGAGCATCAAACCTTCCTGAAGCAAAGGACTGCTACAAGCCACCATGCTACTTCCTCTAGAGGATGTGGCTGTGTTACCCTCTGAGCCGAGGTAAAACCTAAGTCAGCACTAAAGATCACATACGTGGGTCATTACAATAGCTTTAAAAAAAATAAGGAAAAGTCCCCCAAATTTAAAAAAAAAAAAAAAAAAAGGCAGCTTAGAAATACTGGGTTTTTTTGTTGTTGTTTCTCTATCATTAAGATTTGGGAAAACACCTCTGAATTTCATGCAAGAAGATGATCATGGTTACCTGGGCAGGGGTGAGGATTGCAGTCTTGGTACTCCATCGCTGACCCCACACAGGGCAAGCCACCATTTTTAGGTTCAGGGTTTGTGCATGTTCTCTTCCTGATCCTAAAGCCCAGCTCACAGTCCCTGGAACAGGAAGACCAGGCCCCCCAAAAGGACCAGCCCCCATTGATAATCCGTGCAGAGGTCTTACCAGTCTTGAGGAGGTCATCAACAAGAGCTTCAAGGAAAACAAACAAGACACCATAAGATCACACGTAAATCAATTGTTGGGCTTTTAAAAAGGGGTTCAGCTGATAAATAAAATCAGGATCTATATGCCCTGCAGAATACTTTCTGTTGAAAGCCCTTGGCAAGAGTTTTTTTTCCCAGAGCTACAGCTAAACTAGACAGAAAAAGAAATTTGTACCCATACAAACTGAGTTTGCTGATAACCTGGGCAGCAAATTGTGGCAGTCTAGGCTGTGCCCTCAAGACGCTGCCTTGCATCACAGCAGTACTGCAGGGAACAACCTGAGAGACAGTGCACAAGGGGAGCTCCAGGGAGAAAGAAAAGACACACTGTCCTGAGGACTGCTCTTCTCTTCTTTACACCCACCTGAGACACTTGTTATCTTTGTTATCTTTGGGGCAGTCTGGCAGGAGCAAGAACAAATCTATACACTGCCATAAGCACAGAGCTCACGACTGTGTATCTATGTCACAGGGCTCTCCCCATCGCTGCCACTGCAGTGGCACCAGTCGAACATGTCAACACTGCTGCAGACACGGTCTTGTTGTTCCGAGAGGATCCCCCTTCCACCACCACACCCAGGCGCCCACCATGGTCCCTCAGAGCTGGCAGGACGTACCATCAGTGTCACACACTGCAGAGCCATCGTTGGGGCAGAACCGACTCTCGGTTTTCTTCCTCCCAAACTGCAGCTCGTGGGGGTCGGACAGCTGGGCCCGGCACGTGTAGCGGAAGCGCTGCTCCTGGCGGGCACCGTTCTGAGTGATGTTGACAGGCATCCAAGGGGTCCAGGGTGTGTTCCTGCGCACCTCTGGGCAACTCTCCGGGTTGCAGGTTTTATATTCCTGCCAAGAAGGAAAACCACTCCCTCCTTACTTATTAAACAGCAGCAGCCTAACTGGCAGAGGTTTATTTACACTTCAGAAAATAAGGGGGTACCCTCTGAATCTAAAAAAATCCCCATCCACCTTATCTGACCTCACAGGCACAAGTCAGTGCTGGGCATGGCACCAAATGTGGTGACTATGGAGGCAGTGGTGGTGCACAGTTTCAGGTGGACCTCAAGGGTAAACTGTGCTTGCTATTTTTATGTCTCCCTCAGGTTTGTGTTTCTTTGCTGACTCAAAGTCCTGTGGGGCTTCAGCAGCTTGGGTCATTATGGGCAGGAGAATAATTCAGGCAATAGGTAATAATAACAGCAAACAAGTTTTCTACTCTGACCCTGAGATGCTGTTCTCAGGTCAGCCTAGAGGAGCCCCAAGAGGACAAAATGTCAGTAAGGTTTATTTCTTGAAAGTTTATTATTTTATTTTTATCTAGGTTTAGAGTAGATCTTTTTACAGCTATTTTTGTTTGGTTGGCTTTTCAAACTCTCTAGTGAAGGTTATGAACCATTTGCCATCTTTGGTCTAGAGCAGCCATTGAGCACAGACAACATTCTGGCTGGCTGGGAATGGGGGAATTTGGGGGTTTTAAAATTCTCATCACTAGTGGGAGGAATTCCAGTGACAAACATTTGTGTTCTTGATTTAAAATAAGTAAATAAACAACTCTTTTCTGGCAGAGGGGAAGAAATGTAATGCTTCAGGACTTCATGATTCTAGTGTAAATGCCAAACAGCTTGTGAAGAAATGGGAGGTTCCAGATCAAGTCTGCTTACACTGTAAGGAAAACCCACAACCAATTAAAATGGCTGCATGAAACAGCTGCCGAAACGGGAAAGGGAAAGTAAAAAGAGCAAATGGGGTGTTGGACCTGTTGCTCACTCAAGTATGGCAGTGCAACTCGTTTCTGATGTGTGTGTGGCCTCCTTGACTCAACAGGATCATCCTTGGGAGTGGGACAGAAGAAAAGAACATATATAGAGCTTTCAGGTAAAGGACTTGATTTCAGCCTACAGAGGCCTAAGGAAGTACTCTGTACACCAGTCTGTCCCTAAATCTGCCACCCCTCTGCTTCCAAATTCATTTCAGCCTCCTCTGCAGCAAAAGCTGAGGGCAGCATTTTCTTCTTGCTTGAGAAATAAAACCACAATGGAGAGAGGATCTTAATACCCCACTCCTTGATGCTACTGTCAGTAGGTGCCCCTCAGGCAATGCCAATAAACAATACATACCACAGCACAGCCTGGACATGTGTTTCCATTTTCACAGGACCTCTGCCTTGAATGAATCCCTCCACCACAATTCACGCTACATTTATTCCAAGGTCCCCATGAAGACCAAAAAATCGGTAATGGACATGGACTGTTCTCATTACAGAATCTGAAAGAAGAAAGTGCATTGCTCAAAAAACTCCATGTCAGCACATCCGAGGGACAAAACGGTGTGGGATGCAAGACTGCACACTGCATTTGGGCACAACTGATGCATGCACAGAAAGCCAGCAGAGACTGACACAATGTCAGACTAGCAATATTCCTGTCCATGAGAAATGTAGCCTTTGTACCAAATGGGAGTGGTTAATCAGGCTGAGCTCGGTGAGACGGTGTGAGTAAATGGTCAAGATTGGGTTTTCTGAAGTGCTCTGTCTCAAAACTTTTCCAAAAACACTGAGTCCACAAAAGAGCTCATAAACTGAAGCCCAAGTGTTACAAAGAGAGAGCTTGGATAGCAAATATTCTAAATCTAAATGGGATGAATGGTGGGAGGACAACCCAACAGTGATCTGTCACTAATGGCAGGTCCCAAACACCTGACAATCTTCTCTTCACACAATCTGGCTTCTACTGCTGCCTCGACTCTAGAAAACTGGAGTTTGCAACCAGATGCATTATGCATCTAAAAGCAGGCCCTAAGTGAATGCTATTTCATGTTCTGTGTCAAAAGTAACTGTAACTTTGTTCAGCTTTTTAATCAATATCGTTCTCAAATTTAATCACATAGAACTGCAATTGACTCAGAGGTAGTCTTTAAACCCAATAAGGACCATTGTGAATGGACACAAATCAAACCAAACATTAAAATGTCTTGAAACAAGGAAGTTAAATGAATTGCTCTTTTTATTCCGAGAAATGCAGAGATCTATGCCCACTCAAGGGACAAGCAACAGCCCATTGCCAAGTAAAGGTGGCCTTTAATGAAATGTCAGGCCTGGAAAGAAGCTGGGATGCCTTGAAGCATGTGTTTCATGAGGGGGCAAGCTTGAAGAAGCACTATAGTGCAGATGGCTCTGTAGGTTCAGAAAGTATTAGGTTTTATTAATTTTGTGTGAAATTTTCATAGTTAAGAGGGGAAAAAAGATGTTTCTCTGATGCCATGCCCTGCAAAAACTCAAGCCTGAATCTATGAGTTAAGCTGTATTTTGCCTTGAACTGCTTTAGGAGCATCAGCACAAGTAATAGAGACTTGGGAATGGTGCAACTGGCAGCGAAAGCAGCACATACTCAGCTGCCACTCCAGAGACGGATCAGAACAGAGTAACTGTGTCTGTAAACTCTACAGTGCCAACAGCAGGCACAGCTTCTCCGTTTGGGGAGGAGGTCAGCCCTCTGTGTGGGACAGGAATAGTTATGAAGGTGTGAAGGGTCCTGCTTGGGAGTGAGGGCAGTTCTGAAGTGTCTGATGTTCACAGGCTCACTGGAAGAGAGTGTCCATGCACCTAAACAGCCGCATCCCTCCCAGGCTCTGGGACTGCTTCTGCTTCGCGCACTGAGCCCAACAGCCTCAATCTGCATTCCCAGGCACCACTTCCAGCTGCCACCACTACAGCCACAGAAATGAACACACACCATCATGGACAACTCTCACCTTTCTTCCCTGCTCTGTCCAACGCAGACCCTGCCCCCGTACCGTGGAGCAGGATTGCTGCAGGATCGCTGCCGGACCTGGAAGCCAATCCCGCAGGAGGTGCTGCATGGGGCCCAGGAAGACCACGGTGTCCAAGCACCATTTCTAACAAAGAAGGTAAGAGAGAACAGAGTATGGGGGAAGTGTTGAACTCATGGGAGAATAGATTATTCATTTCAACCAGACTTTGTATCAGGGAGGTTCTTTAAAAGGGAGTTTCGAAAGTGCTTAGCAGTGGCCTAACTTTCCTCCCTTTGAAGTCTCTAAGAATTGGAAAGGAAGAGAATGAAGCCTATGTTGAATGATTTTGAAAATGTCTCCTAGGATTTGCTGGGCAATAGTGTGGTTAGTGTAACTTTAATTGACTATTCCCCCAACATCTTCCCCATGTCTCATAACCCTGCCCTTCTGACCCAATGGCTGATCCTGAAGTTGTATGTCCTGAACTCTTCTGCACAAAGAGTTCAGGTTTTGAGGATCATGAATGCCAGTTGTGCCAAAAGATGTAAAAAATCTGCTAATTCAGTAGGTACTGATGCTTTAAATCTCTTACAGCAACATCACTGCCAGCTCCCATGTATTTATCACAAACCTCATAATATTTTGTGTTTTCCTAAAGCCTTCAGCATTGAATCCTATTAAGTGGAAATCTCAAATTTCATTAAAAACAACAATAATTGCTTCTAGCTTTCATGGCCGCCTGCAGACGTCACTGTAGTGTGACCTTAAATCTGTAGAAACCAGAAGCAATTAAGAGCTCAGAGGCAGGATCGAGTTTCATGGTTTAATGAGTGATCACATCTCTGCTGAACAGTGGTAACACAGCCTGAAGCCAGTGTGATGTAAAACCCCCTAGTTCACACCTCAGCGCTGGAGATGTTGGCAAAGCTCCTGTGAGAGGCTGAGCACAGGAGCAGGCAGCTCCTGCCACGCTGCTGTGTGAGGTGCCTCAAACGTGTACTTACACAGAACACAACATTTTTATCTTTAAAATCTTGCATCTATTAAAGCTCACCTTCCTCTGATTTGGCAGCACTGGACCTTGAAGCAGCAGAGGAGGAACCGTATCTCATCTCTTCTGTGCTGCAGGTTTCATTTCATATGGAGCCAGTGGTAATGCTCTGTCTTATAAAACTGCCTAATCTTGACACTTCAGTGCCTTAAGCCAAAAAATATCTTTTCTGGGGTGTGTTTTTTTATGAAAAAAAAATCTTTCTAAAAAGTCTAGTCAAAAAACAACTCAGGTGCTCTCTGACTCTTGAAAGCTAAGCTTGAAAACAGATGTTAATTTTCAAAGCATTTACTGAACTAATAACACTGCTGGCAAGAAATATTTTCTGGCATAGCACCAATCAGGGCAGAGGATGAAAGTTAAAACCCACATTGCCCTTCACAGTTTTTGTATTTTTTATCAACTCTTGCCTGTTCTTGGCAGCTTTATTTCAGAACCCTGTTAGATCTTTCCCCCTCCTCTTCTTGTTCTCTCATCCCTCTCCCTTCCCCTCTCCCACCCCAAACAAGGTCAAAGAACAAGAAATTCACTCATATAAAAATCCTACTATTACATATTATTCTGCTATGTTTTAAACCACCTACTACCTCCTGACTCTTCCACCCAAAAGAAAGATTATATGTAAAATCATGAAAAGGAAAAAAATCAAATGCAAGGTTGCTGTTACTGCTGCAAAAAGGGCAAGTAATTTCTACTAAAGAAATCCTCAAAAACCCAACAGTTTTCAACATCTATTTGTGTTTTGGGATTTTTAGCAGAAATAAAGACACCTTCCACTTTCAGATCTCCAGCTTTCTAATAGAACTCATCTTTAACCATCCTAGTCCCTCTTTGCAGAAAGAAATCTCAATGCCATATGAAGTCAATTAAAGGAAATTTGAGGGCTGAAGCGGATGTAGGATGACCAGATGTCCCTATTTTTCAAACCATGCTGTTTTGTTATGTCTTAAGATTGAATAATCTGTTTTTCATCCCCTTCTTAGAAGCTGTTCCTGCCTCTTTTGCCATCAGAGCAGTGCTGAGAAACCCATCCCACTGGCATGTTTTTCATTTGCCACTGACAGAAAAAGCCTGTCTGGAGAAGGCTTTGCTCAGCCCACAGTGGCAGCACAGGGGCAGGAACGACTGCACACCTTTTGGGCAGCACAGCCCATAACTGGAAGGAGAAATGCCAATTAAAACATGAATATTGCTGAATTCTTGGTGCCAAGACCAGCACTGATCTCCAGGGATGAGTCAAGAGGCAGCTGTCCTTAATGGAATGAATGTTTATGGAGAAGATAAAGCAGATAGAAACCGTATTGACCCAATATTTAGCAAAATCCTGGCTGTCCCCACCCTGGTTAAATAGTGTTTACACTATTGCATCTCTTCCCTTGAGTCATGACATGATGTAGTCTGAGGGTGGTGGGGTACCACGGACACAAATTATGTTTGACTATGTTTGGGCACCCCACAGGAGCATGTTTAGCTTCCATACTGCCAAAGCTGAGCTCCAGGCTTCTGTGGGCAGGCAGCATTTGGGCACAAGCTGAGCTGCCGGTGCTGTTCCAGCGCCATCCCAGAGCCGCCTCCCGAGCCTGCTCGCTGCCAGAGGATGACGTGCTGCTCTCACCTGCCCAGCAGACAGGCTGTGCTGCAGACAGGTCACAGACTCGCAGAACAAGGCAAACAAGCCTTGCCTGAAGCTAGGCTCAGCCCTGTCCTTACAAGAGCTGCTCTGAAGGAGCTCTGTTTGTTTTTAGCAACGTGGCCTTGGAACCCAAACTCTGAAAAGTTATGAGCTTACTGATTTTTTAAGTGTGCTGTTCAGCTGGCTGACAACTACCTCTGCCTTACTCACCTCCTCCTGAGGGGTCACTGTAAAGCTGAGGGAAACCAAGGCACAGTGTGGTGTACAGTAATTTGAGGTGCTCATCTTCCAAGAGCCTTGGCTGAGGGCCCTTTGCTCAGAGCCCTTGGGTTTCTTCATTTTACACTGACTTCAAGCTGGACCTCACACACCTCACTTTGGCTGGGGTACAATGACATGGTCACAAGGAAGGAGCTAAGCTGTGGACAGACACAACTCTTGTTCCCTTAAGAAGCACAAAGACACTGAGGTACCTTGAACAATTTGCGACCTCAATCCTGGCCCCTTCACAGCTGCGACCTCCACAGCGAGGACGAGGGCTGTCACATGAACGTGACCTACACATACAGGAGCCTGTGCTGTCCCCATCCGAATGCTCACACAGTTGCCATGGGGACCAAGGCCCCAGTCTTCCATTTGTTGTCAGGTTTTTCACCTAATTTTAAGAGGGAAAAAAAGTCATTAATAGCAAGTTTACCTTTCTGGAGACAAGCCCACAATAGAAATGCCAAACAAAGCTGCCGGGGGGATTAGGATGCAGCTTAGATGGGACCTGTCTGTGCTTGCGAGCAGGATTCAAAACAGAGGGTTGTTTTCAGACAATGCCACATCAATATTTACCCTCCAAATTCCACGCCGCATACCTAACATGTGCACACAGGCACCAAGCCAACCCAGCCACCACCACACCAGGAGCAAGCATCCATCTACTGCACCACACAACCACCACACTCCCTGTTCCACACTGCACAGCTTCAGCCTTTCAAGCAACACCACAGCCAGTACTCAGTGACCCCACTCCATCATGTTGCAGCCTTTGCAGGGCTTCCTGCAGAGTATTTTCCAAGTTAGTGTTCATATAACTGTAGTGACCAGCTGAGGCTGGGGCCTCACTGAGTTTGGCCCTGTCCAAACATGCAGTAAGAACTGTCTCCCTTTCTAAATTGAGCCATACCCTAAACGGCCACGTGGATGAAGAACGGAAAGTGAAGGAGATGATGATGACTAGCATTAATGCTGAGGATCACACAGTCCCCTAAAGAGCAAGAATTCATCTCAAGACAATTATGGACCAGACCACACTGCTATCTGTCCCCTCTGCCCTTTGCTTCATGCCTGCACAGCCTTGAACAGGCTGGGACTTGACAGCTTCCTGCACACTGTAATGAGGGAAAAATACAGTAGTCCTGGCAGACCAAGAGCATGAGAAACAGAACTATTTCAGGGCTGGTGACGACCCTCCGGTAGACAGGGTGTCAGAGCTTGCTCTCCTGTGCCCTGTTTTAACCAGTGCTGCTAGGGGAGCCCTAAGCTGATGGCTGGGGGACCAGGTTGCTGGGCCCCTTGCCCCCAAGTCTGTCTGGAGAGGATGTGTGCTACCTGCTTCTCCTGGGATCACTCCTGGCACCACTGCCTTCTTGTTCCCACTCCACCACTACTGCAGAATCCTGCAGCCCAAGACCACGTCTTGAAAGCTGCCCTGAACACCCCCCTGCCCTGGCATCCGCTCTGCTATTTGTTGAGAAACATGAGGCAGAAAGGGATTGGTGCTGGCCCTGCCTGTGTGCAGCTGCTCTGCCCTGGTGGCTCCCTCCATGCTCCCCACCCCATGCCCCATCCCAAAGTGCCAGTCCTTGCAGGCAGATGGCACAGATGGTGGCTGCCTGCAAGTGTTTCATGCCTGTGGGGTCACCCATGTGGAGGTGGGATGCTCAGCAGTTTTGGTAAAACCACTGGCGAAGGCAACACTGGATTTGGCCTCAGTGTCACACACAACGAAGGGTGAAGGAAGGAAGAGGCTGGGGTCCTGGCAAACAGCCCTGGCCCCAAATCTGAGCCAGCTACCCTGACAAACCCCACTGCGCCATGCTTCACTGAGCTCTGCTGCCAGCAAGATCAGTCCCTTGGCTGCCCTGGGGGGGAATGACTGTCCCTGCTTTACAGACAAGTAAACTGATGCATGGAGGGGCTGTGAGGCCGCTCAGGAGCCATGCAGGGAGCCAACCACAGCCATGGGAAGAGTGCTTTCCAGCACTCATTCTCTGAAACATGCTGCTCTGTGCTTATTCTCCAAGATTGGTACTACGTTAAACACTCAGAGTGTACCTCTGGTGGGTTGTCATCTTCCTCTCTCACCCATCTACAGCAGCATCACAAATATGCAGCAGTGGCATGGAAGCAATTTAGATCTGATACTGCGCTTGTCAGGCTGCAGCCAGGGGTTTCAGGCATCTGCTGTAAGCCTTTGTTTACAATAGATTATCATGTAGTTATAAAAATTTGCTCTGGGCTGCAGATTACAAGGCAAGATGCCCACAGAGGAATCCCTAAGCTTTGTTATTGTTGTTGAATTTGCTATTTTAAACACTGTTTAAAAATCAATACAGTTGGGTTTCTAAAAGTGGGGGAGGAGTCAAAAAAAGTACTTTGAGATATTTAATACTAGATTTTTATGTCCTTTTTCCTCCTGCCTTACAAAAGTCATAATCCAAGTATTGGATCATTTCTATTCACTTTTCAGCCAGAAAGCCTTGCTGATTCCAGCAGGGAGTTCTGTTCAGAAATCACTGGTATGATATGGCCCGTGGCATCAATTAAAAAAAAAAGCTGACAAATAATTATTGGCTCATAAGTGATACTGGGAAACAACCCAAACCTTAAACAAATAAGCAACCATAACCAAAATGCTGAGATTTATAAACATGTCACACTGTGAGTGTGGGAAGTTTTTATACTTAAGAAATTACATATGGGTTATTATTCCATCTTTAAATTCACAAAAATATCTTCAAAAGAGCAAACTTGGGAAGTGGGATAAAAACCCATATGCACTGATCTTTTTCAGGAATACCTTTACGAGGCAAATCCTTTGAAGCCCACACAGTGCCCATCAGACAGAGAGGACATCTTTAAAAACACATCTGATCAAATGCCCTTCTCTCACCTGACAATATTGCCAATTCTGGAATTCCTGTCTTTTATAAACTGCTGTACCCACACCAAAGGCCTCATCTTTTTCTTTCTTGCTTGTAGAAGCTAAAGGCTCAAGTAAAGGACCTAAAAATTCAGACTGACCACTCCTAATCCCTGCTACCAGGATATTTACCATATTTATTCTGATATTACAGGTAAGCCTGGAAGCATTCCTTGTTCTTTCAATTCATCTGTTCCTTCTCTTAAGATTCAGATATCAAAAGCTTAAAATTTTGCCAATTTTAATTACTTAATCTGGAAGTTTCCATGTTAGCTGTTTGATGAAAGCTGAAAATTCTTGCAAAATTTCATTGAAACTACTTAAACCATTTATAAAATCAAATCTAGCAAAAAAGACTGTCCATAAGTACGAATATTTTCCTTGAAACAAACTAGTGTTCAGAGCAAGGAACTGAAATTTATGTCCTTGTAACATCTTTTTGCATTTCCCATGAAAAGCCATTCAAAACTGTCCAGGGTATGAAATCCGTGGGACATGGAAAAAATTCTCAGTTTTCAAAGATTCATAGATTTTGATCCCAGCACCCAAAGTCTTTTCTGTGCACTGGACATGCTTCAGTGTGGGCCAGAGCAGGATTACCCTGGGCACTGCAGCTCTGACCAGCTGAGTCCATGTGAATTGACAGCAGGGTACAAGACAGCCAAAACCAGAGTGGGGAAACAGCCACTGATTAGCAAGAAAATGAGGTAGCATGGAACAGATGCAATATGACTAAGATAGGGGTTTGCTGGAAACACAGAGTGGAACTGGGATGAAAACCTGGAAGGAAGATCACTGTTTGGCTCAGGATAAGGAGGACAGTACACCTTATTGGGAATACTCAGTTCCTGACTTGCCAACCACCCTCAACAGTGACACCATGAGCTTGGCTAATAGTTTGTTAGCTAAAGCTGAAGTTCCTTTCCTGCTGGTGGCTCATGTTGGCATCAGTAAGATATCACAAAATAGGATGCGTCTGTTTTTCTAAAATCGAAGTGCAGCTCACTCCCTTCTCCCAAGAAAGCACGTACATTCCTGTATCAGGACTCCCTGATAAAGCATGGGCACATACATGGAAGAGCCGTTTAGTTGGTGGAATTCGTGTGCTACCATTTCTCAATGCTAAAATGGTTGACATTGCAACCTCAGTAATGAACTTTTAGGAGATTCTGGATGTTATCTAGTAATAACATATATTAACCATTACCCAATATATTATGTTAACACTACATGATTAAGCCTCTATCTAAAGTCCCTTAATATTAAAGCTGGAGAGTGAGAATCTGTGGCACAATGTAGTGCCGTACACAGATGTTCAGACTAGCTCTGAACAAGCCTGTCTGCACAAGAACAGCAGTCAAGTTGTGTTAGTGTTGTGGTTGACTCACACAAATGCCTGGCCCATGTAGGATATAATTCAATAATATGCCAGTTCTGGCTTTAAAAGTTGCTGAATGCCAGTCTCTCAACTGTGCCAGGACATCTGTTTGTGGGCTAGGCTGCAGAAGAACTCACTGACATTATCTGGGTTAGGAAAAGTTTATTTGGGAGGGGTGCTTTTAATCTACACCATTTCACACTTGACTGTGATCTCACATACAGCTGTACCAGCACAGCTGAGCGCCTGGTGCTCAGCCCAGAAAAGTGGGATGGGAAGAGCCAGGACTTCTTATGACAGTAACTCATCCAACTAAACTCACATACAGGTCTTTTGCAGGAGTGAAGTTTGGCATTGGGTCATTGCTTTCCCTTCCCTTTTCAGTGCTCATCTGCACATGCTGTTCTAGACCCTTGCTTCTGTTTACCATGACCTTTGTCCTGCACTGAATACAAGGAAATTCTTGGATATTGCTGATGTAGGTGCTTAAATGAGCCATCCCACTCCACGCCAGTGTGAATTCATTCCAGCGAGTGGCAGAGGTGAAAGAAAAAGAAAGCACTTGCATGTGGATTTTAAACAGCTTGGCAGCCTGTCAGTCAAAGAGCACAAGGCTGATATATGTAACAGAATGGGAGCATCTACATAGAAAATAATCTACAATGGAATCTTAAAACAAATGTAAAACTAGCACCCCAAGAACAGCCAAAGCTCCTGAATATTCTGTGCTGAATTTTTATGACCTTGAAACAACGATCTGGAGTAGTTTGTTCCCTAGTGTGCACCACAGCAGACATGTTCAAACTAGAGGATTAACACCTCACACACCTATCAACAGACACAGGCATTAAGCAGGACGAGATAACAGCATGGGCAATCAAGAAGCACTGCATCCCAGTTCAACACAGGAGGGTTATAAACACACAAGCCTCTGAATCCAGCAGTGAAAAACTTAAGCCTGCCAAGCTGAGGATGGATTGAAGTAATGACTAATATTTCCTGGGAAAATATCTGAGGAGTAAGGAAGATAAGGGGAATAAACATCCCAGCACCTCCAGACAGAAATAGCGTACTGAAGATATAACCCATCCAGTCCTCTCTCCCTATCTACTGGACTTAGCAGTATTAACATGCTAATTGACGTTAGATAATAACAACGAACATTAATGACAATTTCTCCCCCACCCTCAATTTATTTAACAAGACTGGTTTTTCCTCCCTAGTTAGCTTGCAGGTACAATTCAAGCAGCAGGAATTATACTTGGCCAGACAGCTTCTGGGGATCACAGCCAGGAACTGGATATTGTCGTCAGAGAAGGGTGGGTGGCTGGGAAGGGAGCTGGAGAGTAAACTCAAACTGACTCAAGCAGAGACACTTCTTTTCTATATGCATCTCTTGGAGACCACGGCCAGGAAGGGAGCTGGAGAGTAAACTCAAACTGACTCAAGCAGAGACACTTCTTTTCTATATGCATCTCTTGGAGACCACGGCCAGGAAAAAAGGCCATCTCCTTGCAATATCATGTAGATTTGGTCTGTGGTCTGCTGGAGTCAGATGAGAACACAATATTGTCTTTCTCACCCCCCCTCTCTCAATTACACTCCCCCCTTCCCTTGATTTCTCTAGTACACACTGTATGTTTTTGTCCCCTTTGCAAACCACCCATTCAATAATTTCTGTGCTGCTGCTGCCTAGATGGCTCTTCCTGCCAGTACAACACTTTTCACCAGTGTTGTCTCCTGGGCCCAGCTCAGGGATCCAAGAGGAAAATTAACTGACTGCTGCCCCAGGATGCTGTAGTTGGCTACTCTGATTCCCCAACTTGCAGGGAAGCCAAGAAAATCGTGCAGACAGTGGAGCAGCCCTCCTGAGCAAGCTCAAGTTTCAGCTGGGGCTTACATGGTTCTCAGCAGTAACTCAGCAGCATGATCCATTCTTTTTCACCCAAGGCATGGGTGGGCATAAGGAAGACTGAATGCTTGCTTTAGGATCCCTCTTTTGGAGGGAACAAATATATTTGGGGTCTCTGTGTTCTAAACAAGAAGCTGTGCACAGATATTAGTGAGTGCCACTGCTTTTACAACAGCCAGTCCTTTTCAGGCTGTTTCACACTCCTTCCCTTCTCCCTTCTACACATACACACATCAGTATATATAATATATTTCCACTCCTTCCACTTACTGGGCACTCAGTAATATTTTGAGTCCAGAGGCTCATGTTGGAGCTGTCCTCAATGGTGGTGCATTGCTTCTGCTTGCTATCCCAGCCGCAGTAAGGGTCTCTGGCTCCCAGGCATTCCCTGCATGTGCAAAGACAAAAGATTAAAGCCCTTTAAGACTGTCTAGCTCTAAAGACACGTATTCAAGTGTAGTCCTCATATATGACAGCTGTCAACCGCACCGAGGCTCAGCAGAAGAAACAATTTCTTCTAAGCAGAGGTTTACCTGCTTGGAAGGGGAAAAAAAAATGAATAGAAGGGTGATAGGACACAAAGTAAATATCACTCATAGAAGCTGTAGATTAAAAATCAGTTCACTCCTCTCCAAGGCCTAGGGAAAGAAAATGACTTTACAAATTTTAGTCAAAGAACACTTGTCATTGAGATATCTTTGTGCCCCCATGTAATCACGCAGCAGGCCAAATCTCACACAAAGCAACCTCTGTGACTATGTTTTCTGACACTGTGTCCATCCAAAGGGGTTAGACAAGCAGAATTAGCCAATGGACCGGTAATAAAGGCTTTCTATTAGTCTTGGCCTTTGCTGGAACAATGGTTTCATTTATAATCCCAGCATCAAGATGTCAGTTTGGAAAAGTCACAGCAGAACGTTATTTCTAAGCTTTTGGCTGCTTTGAACACTGCCGTATTCATTTTCCTCCTGAATCCATATTTACAGGCTAAGTGTGTGTTCCCAACATGTGAGCTGCTAAAGAAAAATAACTAGGGCTACTACTGCCACTAAACAGAGAAGATCAGTCACAGAAGTATTCTGTACCAATAAAATTCAGCTGTATTGGTCATTCCCATGATTTGCTTTCAAATTGTTCATTTTCATAGAGAAAACATAAAGGTACAAGCCACATCATGCATGTATTAGTGAAAGACAAAGAGAGGACTAAACCTAAAATCATTCACAACACTATTTTTAATCCCTATGATCTATTCTCTTCTATCACACCAAAGGCTGATAAGATCTTTCAAAAAGTCCCAAATGACTTGAAAACTGCCAATTAGACAACAGCAAGGGACCAAGGAAAAAGATTCAGTTCAAGAAGCTAAAAAGGAGAGTAATAAAATGTATTCTAAGGCTAGGTATCAGTATGATTAATGAAACAGTAAAAAAAAAAAACAACTCAAATGCAATGAGATGTGAACTGTTCCCTCCCAGAAATCTTTGAAATCCTATTAGCCAGTAATCAGCTGCAAATGAAAAAGCAAGTCCCTCACACACAGCTGAGAACACTCTATTAGTCTGTACTGACTCCACAGTGATTTGTCCCAAAGCAAACCCCAGATTGTTTTGATGTCTGGTACCCATTGCTTTATATGTATCTATACACAGACACATTTATATTTTAATTATGAGTTTCCAGTTTGCTCTGCTCCTACATTTCCTCTGCTAAAGACTTCACACACAGAGTTGTAAGGAACATAACTTCTTTTTCATGCTTTATGAAGGTAGTTACAATAACTCTCTCTACTGTATTTTTCCTTCAGTTGCTTCAGCACACCCAAGGAAAAGGCAAAGACGATTTTACCCCAGCCCCAGGCAACAGAACATCAAATATTTACCCAGAAAATTACTTGGGATGCTCAGTCCAAGGACCAGAAGGGACATGTGCTGCTTTGCTAGTTACTTTGGCTAAGGACCCCAGTCCTGCTGTTTTGGCAACCCGCACCACCCTCACCCACAAAGTGGGGCTGCAGCCACATCCAGAGCTGCTCCTGCTGTCCAGCAGCCCCTCAGCAAGGGCAGCACCCAGTTCAACACAGAGCAGACCCTGGGGCATCTGCCCACACTCTTGACAACCTGGCACCTCAGGAGGAAACTGGGCAGTTTCTAAAAAGAAGAAAAGGGGGGGGGTGGGGGGTGGAGGGTCCTGCTTATTGTCAGAGAGTCTTTTGGTCAGGCTTTCAGACCCTGACACCACATACACTATTGTTTTCAATTGCATGAAGCCATTTCACTAGGCACACAGCGAGCTGAGAGGGGTCATTGTAATTCTTAACAGGGAAGGCTGTTGCGAGCATCACCCTATTATGATACACGTTTTCTCTAAATTTAATTTATAGGAAAACATGTGCTACATAAATTCAGGAAATAATCTCCATATGTTCTGTGCTGCAGCCCTCAGCCACTCCACGGGCTGCAGCATATCCCAGTTAGGCACTGACCACTTTGCTGGCACTATCATAATGTATGTCATGGAGCTAATGTGCTGCTCTTGGCCGGGAGCGGCCGGCTCTGGATCCCTCACAGCGCAGTCACTGAATCACAGCCCGCGCTCCCCTGCCAGTGCCGTGACCCCCAGCTGACGGGCCATCGGCAACCGAGCTGCAGAGCCGCCAGCAGGCCCTGGTGATGGGCTCTGGGAAAAGCCTGGCACGGCAGGCCCTGGTGATGGGCTCTGGGAAAAGCCTGGCATGGCACTTGTTGGCTGGGAGCTGCAGCCAGCCCCACGCTCTGCATCCGGGGTGTAACAAGTTCCTACCCAGCCTGGGCTCTGCCGGGCTGTCAAAACAAGCATTCTGTAATTTAACAACCATCACAGCCCGGGACTTCTCATCTCATGGCAGGCCCTTAAAACCATTTGAAATCTGAAAACAAAATAGCTACGCTGTCTGCCTTCCTTCAGGACTCAGAGCACACTCATCTGCCTCAGCTCTGGTGAGAAACCTATTATATCAGCTGACAGCAATCCACTTAGGGGTGAGGAGAAATGTATTTACTTACACAAAATTTGCTCCATTTTTTCCCTTTTTTAAGCAGGAAAAGCATTACAATGTACGTAATGCAAGAAAATGACAAGTATTTCTGGCAAATACTTTCAGTGATCACTTCAAAAGCCACCCTAATCTGTATCCTTACAGTATCTTTAGAATATATATATCTCCCTATTTATGTCATTAAAAGATAAAACCACATCAGCAAACACATACCAAAAGACAATTATATGCAAGCACACATGCATACCCAAATCAAAATGCTTCAGAAGTACATTGTCATTCATAGTAGATCAGGCACCATGGTGTGGAAAACGCAAAGGTATCACAGCATTTCCCTGTGCTCAGAACACAAAATAAATTGAAATGTTTACATGTAAATACCATTTTCTATTATGATACTGCTGAAAAATCTCACAGAGGCCACAGGGCCTGCAGTCTTGCAGGGCAGTATGTAAATACTGTGAAATTAGATACAAAGAAGTTTATATACAACAATGAAATTCTAATGTTTCAAAGGCAATGAGACTTCTGCCACTGGCTCAGTTGCCCAGATTTTATATCATACATAGAGGGAACACTTAAGTCTCCTCAGTAGCAGGCTGGGAATGCCTCGAGGAACTAATGACACATTATCCTGTTGTCTCCCACCACAATTCCCAGGGGTAGAGGGAAGCTATTATCCCAGAAGACTACCTGAGCATAGCAGGTTAACACTGACTCTCTTAATGCTAATGACTTAGTTAATGAAATCCTACAAAGTGGGATGCTTGTAAAAGTAAGATGATGATGATGATACCACAAGGTCTGTGCCCCCCAGTCTCCCTCTGGCCATCTACTAACCTCACATTCAGTGAGGACTTGGAACCTCCTGACAGGTATCTAAGAGGCTGGATTTATTTTGATGGGGCATTACTATCAAAAGTGATTCATTTTAATTCATCGCCTTGCAATAAATGTCTTGTGTGAGGCATAAAGGCACACACTAAAAACGTTCAATCGAAAAACAATTCCATTTGTGTCTCCTATTCAAGGTGGTTTTTTTTCCTCCAGTTCCTCATTCTCACTTACTAAGGTCATTTGCATGAAAATAAGATCCTGCTTATAAGAGCTCACCTGCTGCCTGCTGTTTGGGAGCTGTAAGCCTCCCTCTTGTTGGCTGTTGCAATCATTTCTACAGCAGTGATCTGAGATAACACAAAGGATTAAGACTCTGCAAGAGGGGCACTATCCACAGCCCACTGAAGTCAATGGAAATTCTTACCTATGACTCGAAAGAATTTTTATATGGTCTTTGACACCTAGTGTGCCGGGCCTTCACTAACAGCATGTGCTGTGAAAAGACTTCTGCTTCCAGTATGCTGATGCTGCCCAAGATCTCTTTCTTATAATATCCTGAATGACATCTTCTTTCAGAATCTTCATTAAAGCTTAAACATCTGTATTTCAAAAGTTTTTCATCCCCACTTTAATTTGCTCTGGGTCTAGATAACTTCATCTTTTGGTCATTTTTCCCTGAGAGTTAAAACTTTAGACTGTATAATAAATGAATCATCAAATCAATGGAATCAGACCCAAGAGGTTAGGCTTTGACAGACCAAAGGAAAGAAAGAATTACTACAACCTCTTCCCATTCTTACTACCAGACAGAAGACACATAAAAATGCCATTTTGTACCAAGAGCCACAAAGCTCATTCGAAATATTCACAACGAAGAACTCTGCTCCTTTCATCTGCCAGGATGTGCTTACTCTCCCAGTTTTCATTTCCTCTCTTTCATTTAACTTTTTCTCACTCCTTTTTTATGACTAAAAGCAAATAGGAATGGAATGACAGGACATGATGATGTGCACAGGCAGGGCTCTAGACCCAAAGGCTGAGAAGTTCGTTCCCAAATTGTGTTTGCTCACAAAACCCTGTCACTACACTAGGAGGCAGTTCTGCGTTTTCACTCATGAGTTTGGAACCTGCAGTGAAGGTCCCATTTGTCAGGGAGACACAAGAACTGTCACTGTACCTGGTCCTTTAGACCCCATGGGCATCACCATTCTGTCCATCAGAGGCATATCCACTGGTGCAGTGCAAACATTTATAACCCTGATCCTGCAAGGCACTGAGCAATCCTCATCTGTGCTCAGCATCTCAGGAGCATGGGCAGCACAGGAGTGCCCCTTGCTCTTCTGCAGAATAAGACCTCAGAATTGCAATTCCACACTGGTTTGTTGCACTCCTGGAATGGTTACCTGCGAGGGAACAGCCCTCTACAAGCAATAAAGGGGTTTTAGCTGTCTAAGTTCTAAGCATGAGGCTGTGTCTGGCAGACAGGCATTTCCTGACAAGGTTAGCTTACTGTCCCATTGCTAGCAACTTGCAGAGGGGATGGACTAAACAAATAACCATATTAGCTTCCAGCCAACTGAATCATAATTACTGACAACCTCAATAGCCCGTGCAAGACCTCTGTCTTCCCTAAAGCCAGATGGCATGAAAAGAGAAGAATGAGAATCAAAAGGATGTTCGTGGTTTAAGAAAATAAGATTAGAATAGGAAAAAAAGCACCAGACCTTCAAACAATTCCTCTAATTTTGATACCTTTAAAAATTCAAACTGCAGAAATGAATTGGTGATCTGTGCAAATCCATTATCTTTCCCCCTGAGAAGAGAAGCCAAGTGGAACTGAGCTGCTTCAGTCAGACACTGGTCAAGTGTCATTTCAAGCTTCATTTCTCAGTTGGCGAAGATAACATATTCCATGCCAGATGTTACTGCCCTTTCCTCAAGACCAATAGCCACATGCTTCACAAGGAATTCACAGGGCTATTTGTGGAGCAGGGCCCTGCTTGAGAAGAGCATACTACAGCTCACAGGTACCACCACTGTGAGGGGTACCGTTGATGTTAATCTGGACAGACAAGGTTTGGTATTTTGGCATGTGATATTGGATGCAGAGGCAGAGAAGCTGAAGTGTGCATGTGTCATTTATCACCCACACATGCTTAGCACCAGTGATTGCTGCTCTGCACATGATTTGTTTTGAATGCATAAATTAAAGCCACGGTGTAAAACAACCTCCAAAACTGAAGTCCATTTATGAGTCAAACACATGCTACTTATTTAATAAAAGCAGTGCACAGACAGAGGATTTTCACAGGCAGTTTCATCTCATTTTCTTTTCCATATCAGGGACCTGGACTTGCTAGAGTTCACCTTCTGGCCTACCATTTTCAATATCACTTTAATCGATTGAGGTTTATAGATTATGGCCTCACACAAGCTACACAACTATTCAATTTCTTACTTTCTGACATCCCATTCCATCATCTTCTAGCAACAGTGACTTCTTTATTGGATAGGAATTTATTTTTATTTTTAAAGCTGTGAAATAAAACAACATTCCATTTATTCAAATATGAAGATTAATGCCATCTCTGATTAAATCTGGATTTATATTCACATCAGTAAAACAGATTAGCAAAAAAAAGAAAAAAAAGAGTGTTCCTTCACGAACACTATTAGGAACTCTTGTCACTGTGCCAAACAAAACTGACCTCTAATAAAAACAAAAGTACAGAGGGTTTCTGACTACCAGTGACAGGATCATTCATCCACAAGAAAACTCAGATACTATTAAAGTCCTAATGAAAGGAATAGCCAGAAGGAATTCCTGAATGTGGGGCATGTTTGTCTGGGTTGCGAAGCACCACCGTTCCCAAGCCTCAGCAGGCTTTTGAGCCTTAAGAAAACACGATCCCCAGGGCTGCCATATGGGAAGAGACAGAGGGGACCAGACATCCTTTTGGAAAGGCAGCTTGGGCAAATCAGTGCACTCAAGTGTTACTCCCTGTCTCTGCCCTGTGTCAGTCAGTGTCTGGAGGCAGCTGTCAGATTAAGACATGCTCTGCTCCTGTGCTTCTGCTCTGTGGTTGCAGATATGAGACTTCAGTGTGAACATGGCAAATTGCTGTAGTTTGGTGGTGTAGGTGGAGACAGGCAAAGGGTGGCTTAGGCAAAAGTAAATCCACTGCAAGGGACACAGAGAGGTGCTTTACGTAGCCTCTGCAAGATGCTGATTTAAGAATACAAGTTACACTAAAATAGGAACTTAGGATGGGAAAGAAAATTGCAAAGGCAGAAACCTTAGAAAGCAGTGTGAACGATGATAAAGAAACCTGAAAATAGCCTACAGTTGTCACCTAGGCTGCACAAAGTAATCCATATTCAAGCAGCTCCTTTGTGGAAGTTGGATTTTGTTAAGCTCTGGGTAATTATTTTCTGCTCAACAAGATGCAGATCCAACTAGATAAAGCCTTTGTAGATTAATGTATGTTGGAAAAGGCAAATAAATATTAGACCATCCATTACAGCCTGAGGATCAAACACATCTCCCTTCTAATTTTAACACTGTATAAGGGGCAAAATGGTCCTGCTACATATTCTCCAGTGCTTCTTCACATGTAATTATAAAAACACCATCAAACAATGTCCCTTCCTCTTTCTAACAAGAGAACATCACTCAAGTAAATGGATAATCTTGAAATCCAGCTTTACCTCTTGCAGACTGGAGTGTTCCCATATTTCTATAATACTTGGTATTTTGATAGAAAATACCAGACTGTACAATATTATATTTTTCTATAACCCATACATATTTTATGTATTTATATCTACTTAAATTTTAAACTTGAACCAGCAAAACCAAATTTGCTTTGGCTCCAGATATTTCCTCTTCCCCAAACAGGTAAAACAGCACATCTCCCGATAAAAAGTTAATGATGCATCTGTGGCAATACATTAATTCAGTATTGTGTGTTTTACCCTGCAAATTCTGCCTGAAGCTTGAGACATGAAGAAAACCAGCCATAGAAGCAGTAAGACTGCAGACCCTTTCATCAGGAGCCACGTTACTGAATGTGACCATTGCCTAGAATACAAATCTTATGACATAATAGTAGCAAATGGCAAGAATTGACAGATGCAATAGATATCTGCCCTGGGGCTTGCTGGTAGCTTTAGTTATTAATCTTGTTTGTATAACAATAGCATCAATGTCATCCTAACATAACATATTCCAAGAAAACTACATGTTTTCCTGTCAGTTGCCACTGTGTTGAAAGTAATTTCACACAGCCCACCTAGCAGGCATCAGATGGTAATGACTTTTAGACAGCATTGATCTGAGTTGGCCTAAAGCCAGTCTCCTAGAGGTAAAAGGATCCATACACTAAACTGTTCCTAAGTCACATTGGCAGGATGCTTTAAAAATACGGAGCAAACAAAAGCCCTGCCATGTTCAACCTATGTCCTTCCTCCTGGCAACCCAAAATGAATTGGCAACCTAGTCATGATAGTAAGGAGACAAAAGGAAGTGAGCCCTGAAATCAGCTGATTTAGTTTGGCTTTTTCTGAAGTGACCTTCATCTGTTTCAGGAATTGCATAACTCTGGACTCCAGGTACTGCTAAATTCCCCTTCTGTTCACTCAGGGTCATTTACAGACTTCAGAACTAAAAGTGGGAGCCCAAAAATTGTACAGGCTGCTTAAAATTAACATGAAGTATGTCATTGATTTGAGCACTTAGTAGAAATGAGAAAAAACAATTAATCTGATTGGGAGCAGAGCCCCTTCCTATTCTGTGTCCTCTCTCTTCTTCAGCGCCGCACTCACCAGAAATCTCAGCACAGGCTTATTCCTCAAACTCAGCCTCTTGCTGGTTTCCCTGCTGGCCCTGCACTGCATTTCTCTCCTCACTGTTGTGATTCCTTCATACTTAAATGCCATCTACAAAGTACGCTATTTTCTTTCTTCCATGCCATTAAAGATAATGTCAAATAAGATGAAACTGAAAACCAATCTCTCTGGCAGGAGAGAGTGCCCCAGCTCACTACCTCACTGCTTACCCTCGTCTGCTTTTTATTTCCAATTTCAGACACATTCCTTTCCCAGACCATTCAAGTAAAGCTCTTTGACTGCTATTCTGAAAGCCACGTTCCTTAGACCTTACCATCCCTTCAAACCTTAAAGGCCCATATCCTGCCAATAGTATGGATGCACTTAACTTTACATATATAAACAGCTACATTAAAGAAAATGGGAGTAATTGCCTGCTACAGCAGATGCAAATGTGTTGTCAGGATAGAGAAAGTGGTATAATTTTGTACTTCTATTTAAAGAACACAGATCCATTTCATCTACAAACTTCATTCTTTCCAAGAGCTTTAGTGATCATGGTTCTGTTTGATGTCTTCATTCTCTGTCAGTGGGAGTCTCACTATTTTCTTAAATGCAACCAGAATGTCAAACCAGATGTTTAGTGATTTATTCTGATGCATTATTGGATACTGTGGATGACAAAACATTGGGCTGAGCACTCTCCTTTCTGCCTATGAAGTCTTCCAAAGCTTTTCAGCATTATTGGTGATACAATAATTAGCTAATTCCCTTAATTGTGGAGAGGCCATATCAGCCAGAACAGATGGAAATTAATGATTAAGCTTTATCACAACATTTTTGTAGTCTGTTACCTTTCCTTTTGCCTCTATTTTTAAATGGATATTCAATGTACTGAATATTTTTTTAAACTCTCAGGGAGAAGATCTTCAAAACAAAATCTGGGCCAGATTTTCAACACCCTCAGCTCAGAAAAAGGTGCTGGATTTTCAAGATCTTTGATGAACAATCTGGCCATCAGTGTCATCTCAGCGATCTGCTGGATGCTGGGCTCCACTGAACAACTGTGTCTCTGTTGTTCCTTCTCCAACCTTTTTAAACATTTTTCTTTTTACCCAACAACAGTCCACTGTTTGTCCTTCAAGAACTATCATCATTCTGATGAAAAAGTCAGAGGTCTTCCAGCCCATATTCAATTAAATCCTTCCCCAAAACTGGAAAATTTTTAGATCTCTTCCCAGACTGTGTTATTTCTCCAAACAAATTCCCCAATAGTTTCACCCCTGAAATATAGCAATCCTGTAATTCAGGTTTTACAATCCTACATTCAAGTGCTTCACGCCTTTGTTACAGAGGATTTTGTATCATATAAGGAGTAAAAAGAAAAAAAAGAACATACCATTAAACTCCAAAGCAATCCTCCATGTGAAATCCCAACACCCTTAAAGGTGGATGTGGTACATGCTTGGAGCTACAGTTCCACTTTGGAGAGAGACAAAGAGGGCAGAAAACTCTCTTCTTCTTTAGCGCAGCTGCTGACCCTTTTCTTCCAAAAACTCCCTGGAGCCATTTCAGGAGTTACTCACCTATATGTACTTAGTTGTCTGATCACTAGCCCAGAGCTATTTAGAGGTGAGCTGTGTTTCTCACACAGATATCAAGTCAGCAAGTAACAGTCCCTGTCAGCTGAGTCATTTCTGCCAGCTTTGCATTAAGTACATGGCTGGAGGGGATGTGTGGCAGAATTTAGGCCAAGCAAGAGGGCAAAATTTCAGCATCACTCAACAGGAAACTCCCTACAATCGGGTCAAAAAAGCAGGCAAGAGTTCAGATAAGAGCATGTCATAGATGTGTGCAAGAGGACCTGGCTCTGGAAGCAGGAGGATCCACACTGGCATGAAAGTAACCTGAGGTGGCACTGACACAACCTGGGAGATGCCCACAGCACAGCAGGGAGAGGACATGCAAACCAAACTATCCAGAACCACATTGTACATCCAAAACTGCAACTTGCATCATGGTAACTGCAAGTTTTATGCAGAAAAAAAATATGGAAGGAGGAAGAGGAAGGAATGAATATCAAGATAAAGTGCATTAAAATAAACTGCTCAGGACAGGGAGAGCAGAAGGGGTGGGTATTTAGGAGACAGTCTGGTCTTATTTCCAAACATTTTCTTTTCCTCATTTAAATGTGTAATCAAAATCCTCGGCCTACCTCAAGGTTTCCGTCTGCTCAGAGGCCCACGGTTCTGATGCTGCAAAGGGTCACCACAAAGAGATCATAAAGTATTCCCTGTAACAACTAGCTTCGTTTTCCTATCTGTCTCATCTCAATTGCTAAAAATGAATAATTGCACCCCAGCCTTTGAAAAAATTACTAAACTAACCCTTAAAGATATGTCCCACCTGAAAATAACGCTCCAGATCTGAGGTCCTCAGCTCTCTGAAATTCAGATTTGGGCTTTTGTTCAGGCACATTCTAAAGATACAGCGGTGTCAGTGATAAGGCTGCAGTACTGGTTCTTCAAATATTCCTCACCAAAGCTTGGGGGCAACTTGAGGTAAAAAATCGAAGCTCATTTGAAAATTGCAGGCAGGTTACACAGATTTCAAAGCCATGCAAAATTCAGCAGCAAGCACAGCCAAACTACCAGCCAGCAAAGCAACCTTCAAAACACTCTGCATGTTCAAAGAGCTTGTAGGTTTTGCTCGTGTTGAACATCTTCCTAAGAGTCTCCAGTGAGTGGGGAACAGCAGCACTCAAGAGAGCAGGAAAGACAAACGCCAGGAACACACACGCACAAGGCAAGGTCCCTGCAGCCAAGTCCAGCCTGTAAATTTGGGCAGCTGACATTACAGATGTCTTCCCATTGCCCTGTTGCTAAGAGTGGCTGTTCTGAAAAGACAGACTGAGACAGGTCAGTGGGCACACACAAAACACTGCTCAGACACCCACGACATCAAGACATGGGGCTGAGTTACTGGTCACCATTTAAGAGATTAAATTGGTGCCACGTCAATAAACAAACAGTAAATTTAGGAGATGGCAGAAATCCTTATCCCTTTCCATCTCTTCCATTTGCTGCTGTTTTTCCCTCTGCCCCAATTCTGAGCCTCGGTACCAAGCCCCGAGGTTTTAAAGCAGCAGAGCAGCAAAGATCGCTGGTTGGGATCAATGTTAGGGTCGATTTTCTCTCGATACATGATTGCCTGTTCCAGGGAGGAGGGGGAAGGCACGTTGAAGGCAAGAGCTCTGTATCAGCAATCACAAATCCACATCAGCCCTCGGGGTGTAAAAGGCTGAAAAGTTTCCTGATAACAGAAGGCAGAGCCTACAACAAACAATGTGGTATTCCTGCCTGGGAGGCACAAATTCTCTCCATCACCTCCAAGCTTCCCGATCCCCCCCACCAAAACAATTACATTATAAAAACTGCTGAAACCAGAGCTTTTCAAGGAGGCCAGTCATGAAGTCACAGCACAACAAAAAAGTAAGCAGGGAGTGTTGTAGGGGTGGGAGCCCTTCTTCTTGTAGTGGCTGAATATTGGCGTATATTAAACATAGACACAACAATAAGCAATAAATCACAGCCCAGGAGAAGTGTCAGGTGGAATGCACAGGAGGAAATTAAAATATCCTTCTTGATACTGTTCAGGATTGAAAGAAATACAAAGGAGGTCAAATTGACTTATCACCTACATAGCCAGGATTCTGAGGGGAGAAAGGGTTCTAACACTTGCAGCTGAAAAATTTGCAGTTCAATAATTTCCTTGCAAAAAAAAAACAACAACAACAAAAAACCACCCCCCCCCTTAGCTTAAAATGTAACAATAATATCACAAACATCCTCTCAAACAAATAAATAAATGATGGAATTCCTTGGATTTCCTACATTTTCTCCTTTTTTCCTTCCTTTTTCCAAATGCACAGTCCCTCCACAAGACTCACCTACAGGGCAAAGGACGCTTTGCAATGTACACAAGTACAATAAATGGTCAGCACCCAAATTCAGCAAATTCTGACCTCCCACATCACATCCCACCATGCTGTCAGGAGACCCTATCTCGTGTACTTTGCTATTGCTCAGTGGCTGGTTTCTCTTGCTGATTTCTATTATGAAACTAGCCAATGGAGGCAAACATTAGGTCTCCCTGCCCTAAAGAACCGGGCTGTTTTCTTATTTCACTCAAAAGTGCCTCCAGAAAGTGTGTTTTAGAAAAAAACCAGCACTGGTACACAAACTTCCCAATAATTTCAGCCAGGACTCAGTGCCACACAGTGCATAAAACTGAGGCTGGTTTTGGTCACCAGCAGGCAAGGGAACCTCTTTGAAGATAGATTTTTGTTTTTCTGGGATAAGCTTATACAAGTAGGGGACTGCTCGGCAGCCTCCAGGTCCTAAATATGGTGCTCCTGTGAGATACCCCACCTGTCTGCTCTCCAGTCACTGCTTTTTTCTCCTTGCCCCATTTTAAGGCAATTCAGCAAACCTCCACCATTTGAATTTTAATGCAAGTGTCATACAAAGTACTTGGGCAGGCTGAAAATAGGACAGCATCTATAAATTACTGAAAAAGCTGAACTCAAGATTAGGAAAGGAAAGGAAGAACTAATTTCTCTTGAAACTGGATCATATATATGTATACACACATAAATATTCTCAGACTGAGGCTATACAGGACAGCCTGAAGAGGACAGCGGTTATGTTCTACCTTTTAAAATCTCTGCTTTCAAGGGCTGAGGACAAGATGGCATTTTCCAGCTGTAGTTTTCTCTTACTAAACACTTTTGTGTCCGTCTGATTGCATAAGCAGCTAAACCATTAAACATTAAAAACTTCTGTGTCAAACTGCAATAATGACCAAGTTATATTTCCCGAAAGGGATAATTAAGAGGTTCAGTGAAAAGAGAGAGCTGTCACTTTTATATTTAGACATACATGGATTTAGTACAAGCTGATACATAAACTCTACTTGTTGAAAATAAAATTATGGTGACATTTTCTACATCAGTTTTTTTGGCAAGAGAACAGGGACATCTTGCAGTAGGCCATGGAAGAGGGAATCCGTTTAGATGTTGCTAACAAAATCCTTCCCCTTGTCTAGCACAGAGGACATCAGTTTCACACAAAACTCTTACAGAGGAAAGCAAGGCAAAAGCATGAGAAGAGAAGGAAAAGTATTTTCAAGAGATGCAAACAAGTAAATGCCCGCAACACCCAGTGAGATTATTTGAGCATCTGTCTCAAACAGTTGCTATCACACTCTTTCACTTGTTTAAATGGAGAGGCACCATTTGGATGCAAAAACCTTCTACACTTCAGTGTGGAAGACTGCTCTGGAGCCAAGGCAGACAATTAGAAAAAGTCATTTTTCCTACTCCCTTTATAAGGCACAATCAAGGCACAGAATCTATCCAGGTGTAAGAGGTGTCACACAGAGTTGAGATGAGCTATTGATTTCCAAAAGCAATAACAAGCTGCCAAACAGCCCAGCCCTGCCTCATCATATGTTTGAGAGGTGATCACTCAGATAAGCAAGGAAAGGCTGGCTGCGACCCAAATTCAGAAACCTTCAGCCATACTGCCAATAAGAACCACCAGGAAAACACATGGACTTAATAAAAGCAACACTGAAATATGAAATTTCAGGAAAAAAAAAAAAAAAGGAAGTAAATATTGTAAGCCCTTCCTTGGTAAACATACAAATAATTTCTGAGGAGGACTAATTAACGTTTACAAAAAAAAAAAAAAAAAAATTGCTTATCCTCATTGCTCCTGTCATGCATGTATCTATCAGGAGATGCACTTCAGCAGTGTTTTTTGTCTCTTATTGATGAAACAAAAAGCCTTCTAAACCGAATCCAACTGGAATACGTTACCCTGGTGCTTTTCTCTTTAACCTGAAGTGGGGTATGTTAGAGCTGTAAATTTACTTACCCTTCTGTTTGGTACATGGAACATCTCTCCAAAGGAATTTTTAGCACTCCATTATTTAAACCAACAAAGAGTGACCTGTCGCTGTGTAGGATTTGGAGACTCTTGATTGCTTCCTGTTGTCCATCAGGGAGGATCTGCATTTCCTCTAAATAACAACTCCTCAGACTCCTGTTAGTGGTAGAAAGGGCCTTCAAGATGGTGCCATACTCTAACAGAACAAGAAACAAGGCACAAGTAAGTCTTGGAGGCAATGACTTCATTGCATACCTGCCTAAAGAGTGAAATATTAATGTCATCTTTACAGAGCTGGTTTAACCTAGTTCTGGGTCACTTGCTGCCCATGGTAGAGAGCTCCAGCTACATCGTTACAATCCTCAGCAGAAACCACCTGAGAATGAGTTTTAATGCGAATTCAGAGGGATGTGAACCATCTGGACACTGAGTACCTGGCAGTATTTCCCAGCTGGAGCACTAAGGCAGAGGAGTCTGGTCCCGTTACCAGTGAGTTACAGAGCAAGGAGACCCAGGATAGCAGGAATCATTTCTGGTGCCTTGAGCCTGTATTTCTATTGGTTTATAGAGCAGATCAGTATGATCTGATGTCATGACAAATGACAACAGATGCAGCAGCCCTGCTGGAAATCTCTGAGGCCTCCATAATGACTGCATGGGTCACAGACCTAATTGATCCTCTTCCTGGAAGAAGCCAGCTTGACAAGGGGACGTTACAGCATGAGCAGTGCATACACAGAAACATACGTGTTTGTGCTCACAGTGCTCTTACATAAACAGTTTAGAGATCTGCTAAGCTGTGGGAGATTAATGTGGGAGGAAAGGGGGAAACCACAGCATTTTGCACTGAAACCCCCAAGAGGTCTGTCAGCCCCGATTGTTCCTGAAACTTAATATTTCTGTTCCAGTAACTTCCACATTAGTGCCAAAGCTCAGCAATTTATAACGGTGGGGTTGGCTGTCATGTGAAGTTTCCCTTTCACTTACATGTGGAACAAGACTGAAGTTTGGGCTCAGTTAGTCTCAGGATGGGGTTTGTGTTCAGGGCTGCCTCTGGGCAGGGCTGACTCTACTGAAGCATTTCACAGGTTTAAACATTTCCAGCAGATCTTAATCTTCAGCCACCACTAACGAGGGCCAGAAAGCAAATAGGAATAAGTATTTAAGGTTATTCCATTGGACCTTTCTATACTAATGATACGAGGCAGGAAGTATTCCAACTTTCTCTAAGGCTTTGTAGCTTAGAGTCCTCATTTTAAATACCAAGATATCATATTGGCAGAACCATGTTGTATTTCCATTTAAGTACAATCTTCTCATCATAATCAATGTTCATGGAGGTTCCCATACTGGGAGTGTTGCTAGAACATATAAATAATAAACCATGATGATCACTTTTGAAATAAGCGGTGGTAAAAGTTAGATAAATTATGACACTCTCCTGAAGGTCCATTCTCCTAAACATGAGAATGAGGCAATGTCTCTGCATTCAGATGTGAGATTAAATTAACACTTATGGAAGCAATCCATCTTATTCTAAAGTCAAAGCTTCTGCAATAGAGGATAACAACATTATACCCATGAGGCTAGCCATATGCTCTGATTAATCAAACTATTTAATTTAACCTCTATCATTAGTATGAATATGGGCTAAGACAACCATTTATAACACTTTGTCCTTCTTCAGCATCTTCACTTATCCAAGATATCTGTGCTTTTCAGAAGAGGCGGTGTGTCCTGCTAATTAGATGGAAGTAGAAATCAAGAGACTAAATCAGACACTTAATTCTACCACTGGCTTGCTGTGCTCCCACAAAAAACCACTTGCCTCAGCTTCCCTATCTGCCTTAAACTTCAGTGCATGCCCATTCCTGAAAGCACTGGGAGTCATACACCAGTAGGGACGTGGAAGTGCAAAGAAAGACACAATTAAAACCCTGGGCAAGCCTGGAGGTTATGAGTTATTATTGCTTATTCAGAGATGGGTCTGTCATGGCACTGAGAGGCAACTCACACGCATGAAATCACAGAGCATTCCAGTGACCTCTGCTCTTCTCCCCTGTTATTTATTAGCCTGGTTAGTTGAAACATGTTTTTATAAGAGGGAGAAAAATGTTACTGGTCTTTTTAAATAAAACAGAGATTTACAGTCTGATCACTCGGGACTCTGCCTTAAGTCCTCCATCTTGCTTTTAATTTACTCAGGCAAACAACTTCCATGTGGTTTTGTGCCAAAATCATATTGAATGACAACTGTGTAAGGACTTCACAACTGGGCTCCAAGGGCTGCTAGGTCTACAAGCAAGCAGGAGGAACTGTTTGAAGCCCTAATGCTCTTACCTGTTCCAATATACATGACATGGTAGAGAGTATCCTTCCCCTGAACAATATCAACCACTAGTTTGGAAAATCGAATGCTGTCCTGAGTCACATATGGATCCACGGTCACTGGCTGCACCACGTCATTCATCAGGAACAAGCGCTGTGCATCCTGCAGGACTCTCTCCGTCAGGTTCTCATTAGGGCTGTCATCGTTCAGTGTCCCACACTAAATACGGAAGATTGAATTTCAGAAAATGCATCTTCTCCCCAACCCAGCATGGAAACTCGTGTCCTGTGGATTTCCTGGGGAGGTGGGTCTGCGTGAGGGTCATAGGACCAGGCACGTAGCCTGATCATAGGTTCCTTAGCCTAGATTTGGCCTGTAGCCCACTCTTTGAAAACTTTTCTCCTAGGTGGTCCACTGACCAGCAACGTGGAGTTTCATTCCCTTGTGATACCCTCAACCAGCACAGCAGAAGGGCAAAAGGCTTTAACAAACCGTGGAGAAAAAGAAAGAATTAAAACTAGCTGTAGAAAGATTTAAAGGTAGCAGTGGAGGGAAAGTTTTTGTGGTGATAAATCCTTGAAGCACTTCAGACAATCTTCAGACTTTGCCTGGCATCTCAGTCTGTACAATGAATAGAACCTGGAGTTTAAAAAACCTAAAAATGGACTGGTTTTGTATAAAAGAACCAAACTTGCCACACTGCTTTTATTTGAAGTGCTCCCCTCTGGACAGGCCCCTCCAGCTGCATCTGAAGCAAGGCAAGTTAACCACGAGCTCTGTCTACCCCACACTCTTCTCTCCTGACAGTAAATGGCAGATCAAGCCATGACCACCCATCCTCCAGCACCAAGGGAGGAAGTGAAACAGGACTCAATTCCCTTGTCCAGCGAGAACAGGGGAGAAAAAGAGCTCATCTTGTGTCTTTTAAACAGCGTAAGTCCTACCAGGTGGACAGTGCATTTTAAGGCCTGAGTTTCCATGTTAGATTAATCCCTAGAACTCAATTATTTTCAAAAGTGCTAGTTTTTTGGTCCATTTCAGTAGCTGGGGCTGGTTTTCACTCTTCCCCATAATATCATGCACGGAGGGCAGAAAATTTATCACTCCAAAAGGCGGCAGGGTGACTGGGTATTTATCTTCCCAGGACCATGGGAGACAGCAGTACGACTAAATCTTGCCGAGTCCCATACTCAGTCCATGGACAACTTCCCAACTCACTAAGCGGAACTCACACCTGAGCAATTCCACTAGAAAAAATCCCACACATTCCTTTTTCTTCATTTTGGGTCCAGGTGTTTGGGATTTCCTTGAAGAAAAGTCAGAATACTGAGAACTAGGATGTTGATGTACATCCCTTGAGCTGCAGTGTACAGATTTCCCATGTGCACACTCCTGATACGAATCACAGCAACTCTTGGTGGTATCACTGCCTTTCCCGGGTGCACCACGCAGCCCTTCTCTTACTACGTGCTAAAATGAGTTGTCAGGGATTTAACACACATTCACACAGTAAATATGGATTCCAATGGCTGGTGTACTAAGCCTTACAATATTCTAGAGGTTGTGTGAACTAGAACAGAGTTGTATTAATTCTCACCACCTATGAACATGGTCACTTTTTAATCAATTTAAGCATCTTCCTGAATAGCCAGACTAAGGAAACATCAGTGGGTTTTTGATGTGTCCTCAGGTGGATTTTAATGCTTTTTTCTATTGCAATGGTCTTTTTTTAGTTCATGACTCATCCCACATTCTAAAGAGTTTTTAGATCTCTCTCTTTTGTTGTATCCTATACTCCTTCTGGTTCATACCACTGTCTTCCTTTGGATGCCTTTCTCCCCATTCACTTTCCTTTCTAGAGCATCACCTAAAAGGAGCCCCAGTGGCAGGAATGTCACTGTTGGTTTTGTTTTCTGTTCTCAGCAAGTCGCAGATAATCCTTTTGTCCTGTTGGCAGCTCACGTGCTGATGCAGCATCCCTCTGGTTTGGTTTAATGTTGTTTTGTTCTAATTTCCTGATTATCTGCACTGTCCTGATCCTCTGCATCCTTCAGTATTTCTCCTTCCTCTCTGTAAGAAAAAAAAATTCTGGCATGCTTCCCTCATCTTTCTTTGTGAACACTGAGGCAAAAAAATTAATTTAATGTTTTTGCAATATCTGCCTCTTCTGTCACTAAATTACTCCCGTCATCTCCTAAAGGCCCCTCACTGACCTCTTGTTCCTTCTGTACTTGAAAAACATCTTAATCTCTTCTTAAAATCTTCCTTTTGTCTACCACATTTTTTTCCTTTCCTTATTTTCCTCTGACCCCTTTCTTTCATCTTGCTGCTGCAATCTTTACACTCCACACTTTATCTGATACTTTTCACTACATGGAAATGCCTTCCAAAGTCCTTTACTATTCCCTTCCAAAGTCCTTTACTGTTTCTTCTGGGTTAGCCCAGCAAGGGGCAGAAAGTCCTTGATTCTCAGTTTGCCTTAATATTCCCTTTAAACTCAAAAAAACTCCCAAGAACAGCAACAACAACAACCTGGCTATTCTTGGCATGGCTGGACCTTCAGAAAGGCTTTGTTTCTTGGTTTTGAGTGCACCAAGCTGAGAGGGTGATCAAGAGGCCAAGCCTGTCCCATCTTGTATGGGCAGGAGCCCTCTGTCAGGTGCCAAGAGGGAATTCAGGAGGAGAAGTCAGGTTCCTCAGCAGGAAGACAAGGCTGTCCATGCCTGCAGCAGAGACTTGCCTCCCATCTGCTCTTGCTGTGATTTCAGGCAACTGTAGAGTTCTTTTTGGAAGGTCCCTGACATCACCAGTTTGAAGGCAGATGGCACTTGCAGGCAGCCTCAGCACATTTGCCGTAATAAAGGAGAGCCAGATTCAGACAATTGGGCTGAAAGGATGTGCCATGGGGAAGCAAGGACATGGAGACAAGTCCATCCTCCCTAGAATGCCCCAGGTGGGAAGGGGCTGAGCTGTAAAATGGGCTCACGCTTCAGAAGACTGAGGTTTGCCAGGGCTGTCACACACATACTCTGTACCACACTGACTGGATCTGATGATAAAGCAACTGAAGTTGTTTTATAATTTTCAAAATTGCTTTAACTGATTATCCTGGGAAGTTGCTCATTCATTAACTCCAAGATTTTTAAAAGAAGAAGGAACCCCTGTGACAATCCTCATGTCTCCCCTTCCACCAGTTACTGTGGCAACAAGTCCATGGCTTCTGGCTGAGCTACCATGTATTAGAAAGTCATCCATCTTCCACTGAAGCACTGGTAGCCTTAGGGGCCCTATCAAGTGATGGGAAATTCATCACTTCCTTACAGAGTCAGTGGTTAATTACTTTTCTTGTTTAAAAAATATAGGTTGCCTCCATTCTAGTTTGGCTTTGTCTAGCTTCAGCTTTCAGTCCTTCCCAGTTTTAGTAGGGACATGTCTTATGTCCTCTTGTGAGAATCACATCCTCAGAGTACACGTGCCAGTGATAAGTGCAACAGAGATTTAAATTATTTATCATTATAAAAACCCAGAACATTCTTATTATTCCTTGAACCATTCATCATAAATGTGGAGAAATACAATTTATCTGTACCACGGGTCCATCTGGAAAAATGAGCCCCACACAAATCAACCCACTGAAGTGCCAGAACATAAAAGGAAATGCAGTAAACTGAAGGGCAACAGCAGTACCTGGAAATTAGGGATGGGGTTTAACGTTGGCAGCCAGGCTGATCTTGGGTTTTCTTGGTAACGGAAAGGGCCGTTAAAAGCCTGAGTAATGGCACTCAGATTGAAGGCACACACTGCTGAGGCAGCTATGCTGTTTCTGGAAAAGGGGAGGGGAAAAAAAATCAATTTAATCATTAGAACATTGACATTTTCATCATAACAGACATCAAACTCCACTCAAATAAAATACATGTAAATTACTAGGTAGATGTACAGTGATACCAATCTCACAGGGAATAAAAATAAATAAATAAATAAACTGTAAAATGCAGATGACTTGCATGACAATTTTGAGAATTAATTTTAATTTTGGTTTTAAAATGTCAGAGATTTAAGGGCCATGGAAGCAGTTCTGACAAGAAAGGTGAATACCGTTTAATTTGCATGGATTATTTGTGTCTGGTTTTATTTTTATTTTTTTAACAACTCATCTACCTTTATTGATTACAAACAACCTAATTTTTAATCTCTTGGTGTTTCTCAAGGTGAAATTCTGTTTCTACAGGTTCCTGAAATCTTTAGCTATAAAATATACCACCTAATATTAGATATATATACACGCAGTGGAAGGGAAAAGGTGACAGTGACAAACCAGCTGGTTCTGACACAGAAACGTCTTGCTAATTAATGAAAACCTCTGTTTTCAATGACCACAGTTCACTTCTGTGTGCTCCCAGCTGGGAACAGGACCTGTCTGGGGCAGACTTCACCATGCGCACTCAGCCAGGGGAGGCACAGGGAGGGAGATGCTGCTGTAGGAAGGACTCTTTGGAAAGGAATTTGGTTTAGGGATGCTCTGCTGCCCAGTCAGACTGCTCACAGATCAGTTGGCCTTTGCTGTTCCTTTTCAGGAATGGGAGGACCCATTTCTGCAGGGTTCTGAGCCAGCTCATCTTCTCCTGCCTCAAGAGGGTTGGGGGGCACTTCCTAGATAGTGACCTCAACAAAACTGACCCAGAGGGACATTTGAAAAATAATGACCTGGAATTAAAACCTGCTCCCANCTACAAGGTTTAGAGAAAAAGATTTCAAAATAAAACTAAAAATAGGGCCAGCATGAGAGACGGATTCGTCACGGTGCCTTTTAAATAACCCAAGCCCTGCTGTATGTATCTTTCTGCTAATTAAAGCAATTTGAATTCCCTGAAAAGAACACTTTTTTTTTTAACTAAACCAATAATTACACTCTCTTGCACACACAAAAAAAGCCTTTCTTCACCATTCCAGGCTGGAAAGCAGAAAAACAGATTCTT
The DNA here is from genome assembly GCA_013397775.1 of Eulacestoma nigropectus. Taxonomy (NCBI): domain Eukaryota; kingdom Metazoa; phylum Chordata; class Aves; order Passeriformes; genus Eulacestoma; species Eulacestoma nigropectus. The sequence continues at coordinate 1,464,038 of VZTE01004350.1, read as the reverse complement.
TCACAGCATATTTCTTCCTAGCAATACAACATCAGGAAGAACTTCCTGCTTTGCCTTCCCATTCTCTGCTCCCCTCTGCCCCTTCTATCCCCAGAATGATGGAGTAGCTCACTTTGAACATGTCAAAGCAACACCAGGCAAACCTTTCTCCACTTTTGTCTGAACACTGCTGATGCAGTGCATGCTCACAGACAGCAGCTCTTAAGACAAACCTAATGATGGATGACAAGTAAATGCCTTGAGGCGCACACAGGAAAAAAAAAGACAATGAGGAAGAAAATGAAAAAGGAAAAGAAAGAATAAAATTCCACTAGTCTAATGAAAATACTTAGGAAAAAAAAAAGGGGGGGATATTTTTAGGGCAGTACTAAGGACTTCATAGTTTAGCTGTTTCTCTTTGCTGGAAAATAGAAAGGAAAGAGGTTTTCCATTAAATCTATGGACCATTTTCCTTTCCATCTGTGGCCTGGCATATTTCCCATCCCTCCTTATGAAAAGTTTGATCCCAGTCTCAAGCCAGTGACATCAACTGATGCAGCTGGCCCCTGTGTTTCGGTGTGAAGTGCAACTTCCTTTATTCCCACCTCCTACCTCCTGTGACTAACTAGCTGGTTTAAAGAACGAGTTAAGTTCAAAGAGGTTTTAACATTGTCTCTATTACCTCTCAGAAAAATTTTAATAAAAACATCTTAAATATTTCATCAGCAGCTTCTCCCAAAAGCTCTCTTTCCCACTGATTCAGCTGGGTATAACATAGCATGAAGCAATAAATCTATACGTGGGTGTTACCACAACCACTAATTCCCCTTGGTTATAAGATGACCCTAAATTCATTAAACATGAACCTTCCAAAGTAAAAAATACCTGTAAACACCAACAACAAAAAAAATCATGGTTTTGTGTTGCATTGGCGTTTTATCAGAAAGAAACTCAGACTGGTGCATAAATTAACCCTCTTTGGTATGCAGAGCTCATGCAGCATGATATAAGTCCCACTGAAAGTTAAAAGAATAATTACCATTATTTCTCTAGTCGGATGACAAATTGGAACATTTTCTCTTTGAACTTTTAAAAGAACACCATGTAGACCCAAAATGCTATTTGATCTAACTTCAGCTATTATCAATTACTAATTTCTTCAATTACACAAACATGGCATATTATATTGTTTTCAGAAGATACAAGAGAGATCCTACATCCCAGAGGTGCAATGAGTGACTCAAGTGTACCCAGAGGAGACAAGTAACACTTATCACATCTCATGTTAAACTTGGGAGATGGACACAGCAGAAGAGAACTGTTCCAGCCAGAGCTAGTCTATGTCTCCTCCTTGACTGTCCACAAACACCACCAATTTGATAAATAAAATACAGTTATTAATAATTTTCTCATTTCCAACTTCCATTCCTGCCTGGATGAACGGACAAATGGATAGATAAAACATTATCACTACGGGCACAGAAGTCCTTTCCAATTGCAAAAAAATTAAAAAGGTCAGCTCAAGTGCCCAAAGCAGTAGCCAGATTTCCTTTTAATGTTCAGGAAGTTTGGCTAATATCCTCTAAATGTTTTTAGAGAATGACTCATGTGCCTTTCAGTCTGAGGACAGATCTTTCCCAAGTCCACAGTCAAGGTGCAGTGCTCAATCGTGTTTATTTTTTCTAGGTGGTTCTCTGCTGGCTCACTTTTGACTGACACTGGCAATGGTGGAAGAGAAACAAAACATGGAAGATGGATGAGGGTGGCCAAACACTTACCTATTTCTTGGAATTTACAGAGGGGGAAGAACATTCATGCTCTGTTGACTCACGGTGAGGCTCCCAACAGCACTTTACCTCAAGAAGTTGGGGCTGATGCTTTGTGACTTCAGGGGCTGAATTTCAAGCCCTGTCACACCAGCAGGTGACACATTAAAACAGGAGGGTTTGTATTTCAGTGGGGCTTCACTGCTTTGGTTTTCCATGGGCTCCCTGGGAACAGCCCCTTATTCACTTTGGACAGTACAGCACTGCACACAAAAACCCCCGAGAAGTTGGCTGCCTAGCACGAGGAAGGCACTTTGAGCATTTACCATATGGAGTAACTACTCAGATTTTCATTCTCTAGTTTACATGTCAGACTAACAACTCCCTGGAGAACATGTATTATTGAAACTCAATGCTATGCAGGCTGGTTATAGCTTGAAACTTATCATCCTAGCCTTAGGCATCAGAGAAAAAGTTATTTGAGTTTTCCTGACTTAAAAATATACCTTATGAGTTTTCTAATATATTTTTTAATTAACTCCTCTTCTCCTTTCTGCTTTCACAGCTACACTAAATCATTCCAATTGCAAGTTTTTTCAATATCAAGCCAAGAAGAGGTGATTATGAAGTATCAGAAATCATACCTTCCCCTCAGACTTTCAAGACTGCTTTTGATTTGTGGACCTCAGTCTGTGGAAGAGGTAAAGCCCCCTCCTTGGAAATGCTAAATGCCTTGTGGTCCTCATGACCTTGCTATTATAGTGTTCAACAGCAATAGATGTTGATTTCAATCTAGGCTGTTGTGATCCCATCTGCCTCAGTCTTCTCCTTCCATGCCTTCTCTCCCAAGTTCATGCACCTGTTCATCTCACGGGCCAGCTCCAGTGTTCACACAATTGTGTCAGATTGTCCAGGCAGTTACTCTGGCTGGAAATTAATGTGTTTCTGTTGGGTCATTTTTAGATCATCTCTCCAAACTTTACAAGTTGCACTGTCCCTACAAAACACTGTCCCTACACTGTCAGTGCCCAGATTTGTATCAAATTAAGTTACCCTAAAACTGCACAGTCACATTTTATGGACTCCAGGAATCTGTGAACCATGGATTAAAAACAGTGTCCTAGAGGCTATGTTGTTGTGACGGATAACACAGACCTATCTATTGTTTCACGTTAACCAAATGATCTCTCAAAAATGATTGCTCAGACTGCCTAAGAAATCAATACATTGTCAGTCTCAGACTGCTGCGGACAGAGCAAGGGCAGTAAAGCCAGTGCAACTCACACATTAGTAGTGAAGACACCGTAGATCAGATCTTGCTCGGGAAGGTAGAAGGTGCTTTGCAATTCATTGTAATAGAAAGGGATTTCTCCAGCACGGGAGCAGTTCAGTCTGGCCTTCATGAAAGTTGTCCATGTGTCCTCCAGCAAAAATCTCCCTCCGATATCATTTTTGCAAACCCTTGCCACACGAGAATACACTGTTTTCCCGCAGTCATGTTCCACTGCGTTCTCACGGAAGAAGAAGTAGGTGAACAAGCCGATGTCATAGGCAGCAATAAAGTTAGGCTCTGAAAAACAAACATTTGAAGAGATTTATATAGGTTAGAAATCAATCCATGCTCACTGACTTGCTCAGTGCATTGCACTGCCAGCTCCATTTATGCAGCCTGTCAAAGCTGGGACCACAGGGAGTTTGGAGTCAGCAGAGGACGTAAAAACAGTAGATGGGAATAATGATACATGAGCATATAGCTCTAGTACCTTTTTTCAGATCTTGGAAAGGCCCCATTTTTTCCCCACTTTATTGGCAAAGCCGCTACTGATTTCAGTGAAAGCAGAGTTCAACACTTTGCATATGCATGACTATTCTCTGTACCTATACTCATTTCACAAGATAAAGCCTTCCCACTGGGCTGTTTCACCTATTCACTTCTGAAGTGGACCTTATGATGTGTTAAATATGCTGCGTGCATCCGCTTGGTTCCCCAGACAGCTGCACTGAAACATTCAAGCTACTCTCCCAGCACTGTCACATCTGGCTTTTATCATGAAAACTTTCCAGTTTCTAGGCACAAAGATTATCTTATGTCCATAAAATAAAACCGTGCCAGAGACTGACAGTAGTGGAACATGCTCTCCTAGAATTTTCGCTATTATTTTCAAAAGAATTGAAAAGAACCTGGAATTTAGTAGGTTTAGTAGTAAATATTTTAATTTGCTATATAAGAAAGCTTTAAAGTGTATAGTCTTTAAAAGTGTATAGTCTTTTATCCTACAAGTTTCTTTGGTAAAGGGAAAAGATTGGCCAATGAATAATATTTGACCAAACAAACAAACAAACCTTTCCCAAACCTGTTGTTTTTATAGGGTGTTTTTTCAATGTTTATTTCTGAGTAGTGCTCAAAGGAAGAAGAAAAAAGAGAAGTACAGAATTCCTTTAAAGCTGCAACCCAGGAGTGAATAGAGAACAGAGAAAGGCAGGCAACTGCTGCTGCAAGGCAAGTTTGGGAGGCAGATGATGGTACAGAGGGGAGGGCATTGCAAATCATCTCCTGGTAAACCTTCTCCTTCAAACTAACCATGAACCTTAAAGGGACCACTGTAACCCCCCCAATCTGACCTTCTGTCTAACACAAGCCAGAGAATTTCACCCTGTAATTCCACCATCAGATCCTCTAACTAACAGGTGAATTAGACCACATCTTTTGAAGGAGATCTGATCTTACTGGATAATGTCACATGGCTTTACATCTATCACTTTCCTCAGTGACTTGTTCAAATGACTAAAGACTAACCCAGCTGCCACCTGTACTTCTTTTCCCATTTGACATTATCTGGTTTCAGCTTCCAATCACAAGTGCTTGTCATGACTTGTCTGCTGGATTAAAGAACTTTATCCTTTCCAAAATCTTCTCTTGATGTAAGTACTTCCATATCATGAACAAAACACCTTTTATCTCCTTTTCAGAAAGATAAATAAATTGAGCTCCTTAAGTCTCTCACTGTGAGGCAGGCTTTCCAAGTTTCAAATCACTACATGGCTTTTCTCTGAATCACCTTCAGGTTTTCTGGTTTTTGTTGAAAAGCGGCCAGAACGGGATGAAATTACTCCGATGTCACCAATGCTGCACAAGGTTATAAATCCAAGAGTCACATTAGTTTTTCCAGTCACATACAAGAACTTCAGTTACTGTTTGTCTTCCTTAAACTCCCCTGTTCCAATGTGGCTTCCTTCTGAATCTTGCATTCATGCACAGACAAGAGGAACATGTTTCCAATGAGTGTATATGGGCTATGATGCCTCTGAGTTCTAATTCGCAGTCTTTCTGGATGACATCCTTTTCCTTAAACTCCAAGTCTCCAAACTGACTTCAGTATGCCTGCAGAAGCCTAGTTCAGTCTTATTAAGCTCCAGAGAGTGCACAGTCCCACTGCTCTTATCTTTAATTGAAATGTCCTGAAATCTAATAGAAAGATTTCAAATATCTGGTCAATTTACGTAGGTAAAAGGAGATAGGGGGAACACTGGGGTCTCCATCACTACAGTCTGCTCAGACAAGAAGTGCTTTGCCCCAGTCAGAAGGTGTGGACTCAGTGCAGGGATTACTGGTTGAAATTCTATAGCTTGCTTGATGCAGAGTATTATCATACTGGGGTAAGAGCTGCTTTTAATAACTATCAATCCACATCAGCATGGATTCACATGGAACATACTGTGCTGTGAAATTTCTCATTTTTGGAGTGATCTTGCACTGAAACCAGGCATCTTCAGCTGAGTCAGTGGAAGGAAAGAGTGCCTATCACTCTGCAGAACTGGGTCAACAATATGATGCTTTAAGTTGGTTTTGATCTTCAAATCTTTGAGTGGTTTTCTTGTTAAAATGATGTATTTGGTCATCTCACAAGACAGGGACCCATATATATGTTAAGTAGCCTGTAAGACCCACTTTCTATATTCTAAATCAACTTCTCTGAAATACTTCCAGGCTCTTTTTAAATGTCTTCTAAGCTGCATTGATTATTGCTCCGGAAGCCCTTCCCCATCATAACTCTGGATCTCAATATGAAAAGAGAGAGAAAGATTTACAAGCCTGTCAAGCTGACTTTAATACATCTCTTGCTCAGATGTGACCCATATGACTTTACCATTGAGCCATTTGGAGTTGTATTGTGCTGTCCTAAGAGGGGGAACATTTCCAAGGCTGCGGTAAATAGCAGGATCCCGTCCAGAAAAATCAATCACAGTTGCAGCATAGAGTTCTCCTCGTGATGTAATCACAGCTGTCGAGTTATGCCGAGGGTCATATGGGCACCGAGCCACTCCATTAATTCTGTCAATGATTTTGCTGAGATTTCCTACCTGTATTTAAAAGAGGAGAGAAGAAAATTTAAAGAGCATCTGACTTTCTTACTGGTATAGAGAATTTGGTTTGCCCATGAGTACCTACGAGCAAATCCTTGATTTTTAAAATCAGGTAGCTGTGAGAACGTAATCTTAGTGATGACTGAAAATCGATCTTTACATCCATCGTTTGCCAGTGCATGAAGTTGTGGCTGAGCCTCACTGATCCTATTCCTTTGTACAAAGGGTAATTCCCCAGCCAATAAAACCCAAACCCGCTCGGTGTAATCAGGTGCTCCTGGCGCAAGTACAGGTTTTTAATCTCCTGTAGACACCTCCTAAATACATACTGGCCTTAAAAAAACATACAAATAAACATTTCTCTGGACCTGCTCCTGCCTCCCTTGAATCCAAAGGGAGTTTTGTCATTTATTTTAGAGAAACTTAGAAGTATTCAGCTCAGGAGGTACTCACAGCTAAGCTTGTCTATATTCCCCATTTTCAGTGTCATACCCAAGATTTACATGAGCAGCACTTTGTCCAGACCCAACTCACCCATAACATGAACTTTTTGCTCCCCAACTGCAGAGACACTCATTGCCCCAAAGCAGCCCAAAGAAGAAAACCAAAATAATTTCAGTCAGCTACATTTAGAACATATTTTGTGCAGCCAGGATAGCCTTCCAAATGACTGGACTTCCCCAGAGCATGTATCCAACCCTCTCCATCACTGTAACAGAGGCAAAACAGACCTGTCGACTGGAACACACAGGTGAAAAGGCATTGGTACCACAAGTAAAAACCTTCTTGCCATAAACAATCAGCACTCGGACATAGTTCTGGCACTCTTCCTGTAGAGACACAAGACAGAGACAAAGGACGTTTGAAAATTTTATTACATTAGAAAATACCTGTATTGCAGCAGGAATGCACCTTCCTTGGCTCTAACTTGGGCTGAGGTTTGTTGCCTCAAGCAGTGCACACCTGTAGAGAGCCAGCAGTCTAAGTGAGCAAGCCCAGTTTGCTGGTTATTTCTCTAACCATAGCCCTGCACAGTCCTGGGGTAGGATGTTATCCATCAGGTTGATTCTGTCATAGCTACAAGTGCCTCTTTCTGTGCTCTGCTTAGATTGGAGGAGAAATTCTCCCTCTTTCCATGACGATACTTCTGACCTATTTTCCCAGTAATACTGCAGCTTTGAAAACATTACCCAGACACTAACTCCAGTGAAGGACAGCAGGTCTGTCTGCACTATAATTCAAACCAGTGCCAGCAGGAAAACAGCACGAACTTCTCTTTAATCGACTAGGCTGGTCAGGAGAACCTCATGCTTGAACAGGCTTTTACTTCCTGCCTCCCAGAGGATTGTGTGCTCAGGATTTTCCATGGTAGAAGGAGTTTCTCTTTCAGGCCAGGCCAGTGAGAAATAGCAAATTCCCAGTCTCAGTTGCTTGACCACTTGCTGGTACCAATAGTCAACTCCCTCCACATGCCAGTCCCCAAAGGCATGAGGATCCTGCTGTTCCATGCTGTGCTGGGGTGGCAGCACAAGGCTGCAGTTGCCTTTTTTTCAGAAGATCACCTTTTGTTGTTAGAGAGAGCCATGGTCTCTTTCTCCCCAGTGCCTCATATCCAGAGACCTGTGGAGTGCAGATCAGGCTAATTGAGCATCTCCTGGAGTTAAGTAGTGGGGGAGGAAGAGGTCACACAAGGCAGGAACTTTCTAACAATACACACAGGAAAAGGGAGGTGAGAGACTAGTGTGCAATTTCCAGAGGCAGTGCAAGAGGCTCCAGAATCACCTGCCCCAAGGATCACCCAAAGAGCCCCAATGAACCACGTGCACCAGCCTGTCTGCCCTGGGCCACCTTAGAGAAGTGGATATGAGCAATGGCTGGCACCCACTGGGCTCCAGGGGAAGAAAGTCTATTATGTTATACCATAAATAGAAAAGGAAACTTGTTAAAAAATAGCAACCTCAGCTGGGTTACCCTGGCTGCTTTGCTTTCTTCCCTCCAATAGATCATCATTTGCCACTAAGTTGAGCCTACAGCTGCAAACACCACTTCTCCCTCCTGTAAGCAGCAATCACACTGCAAGCTCCCATCCCACAGTGCTCCATGCTGTGATCACTTCCCCAAAGACTTCATTTGCAAGATTCAGCAGTGTAAAAACACCCCCTATCACCTGGAAAGGAAGGGGGCTTGCTTAGCTGGATTGCACACTATCTTATTTCATTTGCTGTATGGAAAGGATTCAGCGTAGAAACCTGCCAGTGTTAGGCTCAGACGGCAACTGCATGGACATGATATGTGATCCTTGCTTTTGAATGGCACAGACCACACTCCAGAGCCAGCCCAGGAGCACTCGCCCAGCCTGGAGAGAGGCTACAGAGTGCAACAGAGCAGGTGCTGCCAGTCTTGAGGGGCAGCAGGAGTCACATACCCAATGCCTAGCACCCAAAACTGAGAGCTTAGATTCATAGCTGGGTCAACTCTTTTTATTTCAGAAGCAGATCAGTCATGGTGACTGTGCAGCAGTCTATCAAACAGGACTTTGAGAAACCCTGTCCCACCTGCTGTGTGCTGAGAATAGTGGTCTCACTGCTTCCTTTAACAAGAGGAAGGGTTTGCCAGCCTCTCTGCCCTCTCCTGTCATTGCTGCATGGTGCTGGGAGTCCTGTCAGTTCCTCCCTGCCTAGAGATGTCTGCATTTCATGACTGGGTTAAATAATTCCTCTTTCTGTAGAGTACAGTTATTCAATCTCACATAATTTTAGGACCACTATATATTTGACTGCCAAGTACTAAAAATTCTTGAGTGAATGCTGTTAAAAAAAGTATTAGGTCATCTCCCAACAGAGTTTTGTTTTCAGAATATGATTGATTTGCCATCTAACCTAGAATGCAGCTCCTTACTCAAATTTCACACAATAATAGAGTACTCATCTGCTCCCTCTCCACTGCCACCATTCTCGGCTTTGTGCAAGGTCTGAACACAGCTTCTGACCTAAAACCACTAAGACCAGTTATGTTGCTGGACCCTTTCCTGCCTCGCTATTACAATGTATTCCTAACTAAAGCCCTGTCCAGCAAAAATCTAAAATCCCAATTTGGAGAATTCCCTTTATTTGCACAGAACTGTATTACAGATTAACAAACTCCAATTTCTATAAAAACCTTCCCAGCTGAGAAGATAGCACACAAAAAGAATTTCTCTGGAAGGTCATGTGCTGCAGTCTACTGGCAGTGATGAATCTGTTGCACAGTTTTACTCCATTTTTACTGGGTAAAAAAATGCTGCTAGGTGTGGGCCATGTCCACCTGTAGTTGTTCCTAAGAATTAACTGAGCAGGCATTTTCGCTAGACCTGCCTTACTGATGATGGTAGCAGCACTTCATGCTCCTGGAGGAAGAGCAATGATAATATGCTCAGTTCATGCACTGGTCTCAAAGCAATTTGTACGTTTAAAGTAATGTTCTGAAACAGATGTACATTGTCTGCCCTGCTCTCTCAGCTGGGTGAATCAAAACAATGCAGGTGCTGGACTCGCTGTGGTGACACACTGAGTCAGAGGACAGACACAAAGGTCTCACTACCAGTCCACATCTCTCCAACCTGCCCGGCCCAAAGCGAAAGACAGTGCTCGTCTCATGTTTCTTATTGCTGCATCCATGGCCAGTCACATCTGTCTATGAAGCCTCCAACAAAAGCAAAGAAAAAACAAAACCACTTAAATGTTCCAGTTTGCAGTATTTTTCTCAAGACGGTGTCTGGGAGATTTAATTAGATCCTCTTTCTACCCATCCTCAAAATAAATAGCAAGGAACAATCTCCTCTCTGTGTTCTTTAAACCAGCCTGAATTTGCTCTGAAAAGTTATTCAATACAGTGCTCTCTGCAACAAGTCATAGCTGAGGCAATTGGATAGTAAAATGATCTCACAAACCCCTACAGAAAATAGGAGCTATTTAATGCAGTTTCTTCCATGTGGCTGGAAAACTCTAGGCACACAGGAAGCAAAATTCAGATGGGCTTTAATATAAGCAGAAAATTTGGCAAGTTTGAAACCACCTCTGTCCAGACAAGACAATATTTGGATCCTGCTCTCACATTATGGAGCAGACAGTTAAATCTGTGTATGATCAGTCTGCAAATCTCATCACCAGAAGATATTACTGGGATCAAGAGATTAAAGTTTTAAATAAAAGAGGAAGACTGCATATTTGTATGGTTAATAAGAATAACTCAGTTATATTAGTTAGGATTATTATTAAATATATGGCAGAGCTGATAAAAACCTGTGGCTCACCGCCAGAAAATGAAGCATATTTCTGATTTTCCTATGAATTGCATGTTACACATTTTGAGGTTCTTGGTCCTTCCTCAAAATTACCTGGTACTGGTCCCTTTATTGAGATAGGGCCATAAATTTAGAAGGTATCATTTTCTCCAGTCTGATGACCCTTGTTTTCCTAGAAAGGAAGAGGACATGACTTCTAATGCTCAAGACTACAGGCCACAGGATCTCACAGTCAGAACAAACTGCACTGAAGCCCCTTCCTGCCAGCCCCTCAGTTTAAGCGTATTCTCATTTATTTGTTTTTTGGTCACATTTAGAGTTACTGTTCACCCACTGTCTGTGAATGCTGTATGTCCATGACTGTGGACAGGACCAGGTCTCCTAGCTCACAGAGATGTCAAGCTGCTTTGAGAGCACAATTCAAACCTGAGAAAGAAGAGTGGTGCCCTGTTACTGCCTTCATTCATGTGGGCATATCAGCAAATGGAGGGGCTGACCTCCTGCAGCTTCTATTTGAGGTAAAATTCAAAAAGTTTCAGGTTGCTGCAAATAAGCCAGCTGTAGATGCTTCTTAGTTGTTTATTCCGTCATCTCTTAACACCAGAGTTCTAAAATGTTATAAACCCTTAATCTCATTGTACAGATGCATTTTTCTTTGAAAGCAGAGCTATATACAGACACTACTTTAATGGCTTCCTAGTTTAAATAAACTACCCAAGCCCTGTTGTCAGAGATCTCCTTTTTAATTATTTTTTTAGGCTAACGCTATTTCATCACATACTGATATATTTAACAGTTATACACTGTATGAGAAAAATAGCTGTTGCAGACAGTCTGCCATTCTGGAGTACAACCTGGAGTTCAGAGAATCAGCCAGCAGAACTCCAAGTTACCCCTTCAGTGACATTTTAGAGTGCAGCAAACATTTAATTTATCTGCTGCAGCTTATCCCAATTTATTAAAAAATAATCAAGACCTAACTTGTTCTTGAGCACTGCTATTGATACACTCTTAGATACCTGTATTTATTTCTTTGGACAAGCAATTCTGTTACTCAGTTTAAGCCAAGGCCCCAACCAAATTACCCTTCTCCTCTGAATGCAACAGATAGCAAAGAGAATTGCTAACGATTTTTCCAGCCAAACGTTCTTTAATAGACTTTTAACCAAATTTATTTGGGGGCTGATTCTGCATTGACAGCTTAGCAGAAGTAATAGGAATGTAGGTTCAGGTCTCTAGGAACAGGTACAAAGGGGATAAAAATAGTTGATGGCCTCCCAGTTATTTCTGTTTCCCTGGAGATTTTTATGGTGCCTCTCCTACCTGATGCCTATTATTCTTAAGTGATGTGAAGTTTCCCAATTCCACCAGATAAGCACCCTCTGTGTGACACAGAGCTCCTGGAAGGCCTGGAACAGCTGATTCCTCCATTAGCTCAGCAATTTCTATGCACCAATCCCATTCCACTGGGTTGTAGCCTTGGGCTAGGATTTCTCTGTCACCTTGTGCGTCCACAGCAACATGACAGAATTAAAAAAAAAGGGAAGAAGCTATACTGGTAATGCAGTGGGACAACACAGCTGGATGCCTATCAGATATTTGTCTCACTTCTTTCTTGCTCCAGAAGTGTTATAAGTGCGTCCTCTTCCTCCTGGCTACACAAAGCTCTTAGGGCAGAATGTAAGAGCTGCCGTTTTTCACTGTCATTTTCACAACTGGTTTCTTTCCACAGTTTAAAATGATGGTGTACTGCTTTTGCAAAGTTAACAAATAATTCCGTGCTTAGACAAAAGAAAGACCAAAGTTCTAATGTTTAAAAAGCCACAGTTTTCCATGTCAGGCAAAATTCCTTAGATGTGGTGGATGTGGACTGTTATGCAGAGAACATACCAATCACAAACTAGGAGCTGAGCAACTCCTAATGAAATTAAATACACCTCTTCCTCTTCTGCTCTATCCATCATTCATTTTAACTACAACCTCTGGAGGACTTCATTTGGAAGACACAAAGAATGGCAATATAACACTAATGTTGTTCTCTGTACTGTGTCTCAGTAATGTGGATGTTTTCCAGGGGACAGTTTAAAGATACTGATCATGCTACACTTTATAAATGCTGCAAAAATAAGAATGATTACTTGTGGAAGCCAGCGTGGCTCTCCAGAGACATGGCAAGCAGAGCATGTACACGTCTTTGAGGAAACCACAAGATTTAGTTGATAAAAATAACATCAACGAAAGATACTTTACTGAGGTGTTTGTTTTAATACTGCATAATATATTGCAGAGCGTTAATTTTAAAATCAGGTTCAGGAACTTATACATTAAGTGATTAAAATCTCATAAATTACTGTGATAAAAAAAATCCTCAAAGTGAAATCACTCATAAACGTGCAGTTCTAGTGCAGCCTCAGCTGCGGTGGTACCAGCCCAGCATCAACATTTTTCTTAACAAACATTTAACCTAAAGATGGCAAAAGTAGCAACTACCAGTGAGTCCAGTGCCTCACTGTGTATGTGTATAGTCATATGTGCCAGGATGGTTGGTGAGCTGGACCCAACAAATAAAATACATTTTTTTATGATATTACACATTAAAGAAAGAGGAACAAAAGGGCTTTATGTATAAGCATAGAGATTACATCCCAAGAGTAGTAACTATGAAAAGGATTTAGTGGTCACACTGGCCAGGCAGCTGTGCATGATCTTCTGTTGCAGAGGAGCTTACAAAACTGCTGTGTATATGAACTGAGGAGGGTGGAAGGCTGTTTTAATCACACTCAGGCATTAGAGAGATTGACAAGGGAATACAGGTGAAAAATTGGAGTGTGCAGAAAACAGACAAAAAGTATTCAAGGGCAGTAGAAAAATGACTTAGAGAAGGAGGCTTGGGAGAACTCATCTTTTTACTTTATCAAAAAGCCTAAGCACTGCATGGACAAGAGCATATAAGTGCCTCTGTAAACAATAAATATTCCTAACTAAAGGGCTCTTTAATCTAGCAGAGAAGGGCAAAATGAAACCCAGCCACTCAAAACTGAAGCCAGATCCAAATCAAAACTAAAGTACCTGTTAACAGGAAAGGTGATCTGCCATTAGAACAAGCCAGCAAAGCACAGCGAGCACATTTGCTTCAGGCCTTCAGAGCAAAACTTTTCATCTTTTTCAAAAAGGTACAGCAGACAAACAAAGGTACTGAGCTCCATTTAGGCATAAGCAGGTGAAATTTATGGCCAGAGGTGTCAGAAAAAATGGTACCTTCTAACCTTATATCTGAGACCCAGATTTTTCATCTGCCTTTTCTCTGGACAAGAGGTACTCATATGTGAAGTAACTATTATACCATAATAATTACACTTCTGTGATATGTGTTTTGTGGCTTTTATTCTTGTGCTTCTTATTTTTCTTAGGGTACAGCTCTGTGAATTTTAGGAAGAGCGTTTCTAAGCAGCAGGGAGAATCTTATTTAGATACTTAACAGGAAGAATCTTATTTAGATACTCAACAGGCACAATAAAAAAGGCATTTTAATACATGAGGCACTTTTGAAAGCTTCACCTAAAATACATACATTATTAAATGGGCAAGGAAAATGTGCCAGTCATATAACTTAGGCAAACTACACTGTGAATTACTGTAAGAGCCAAAGGTTCTCCTTATTTCTAGCCTCTATCACCACATATCTAAGCGCTTGACAATCCATAACATATTTATCATCAAATCATCTGTGCTGGGTACAAATCTGCCATTAGTCAAGTTTTGACAAAGCAGAGCTGAGGGAGACAGAGCTCTGCATCTTGTACCACCACTGCACAGCAGAATCAGAAATGTTCACAATAGTGCCGTCCTCACCTGCTGCATTTACCCAGCCGAGGGCAGAGATCCTGGGTCAGATCTGGACTTACCTGGAGTAGGGCACTTCAGCAGCTGCCTAGACTGAACTCGGTATTTTTGAGCTGGTGCTGAGTCATTTCTCTGCAGTGTAACTAACAATGAATGTATAGGGGGACTCAGCTGTGGACACACAGGTTAGAGTAGATACGGACCTGGGAGATCAGTGTTTGCTTAGCTACTGCAGAATCCTTCTGCCTCTGTAGCTTCCTATCTTCTTGTCAGAAGCTTAGTCAACACCTTTGTTTGCCATTAATTGTATGTCAAGAAGTGCCTAACAGTCAGCTTAATTACTGTTCCTCCAAACTTCACTCGTGGTCACTGCACCCACCAAACGATTTCAGCTCTGTGTCATAATCAGCATAAACTCAGCTGTTCAGAGCATTATCCTCATGAAATTTTTTTGCAAACCCTTTGCAGTGTGAGAAGGCAGCAGTGAAGATACTCAGACCATTGCTTACTTTTGGCATAACAGTAACAAAGATGGATTGAAATTACCCTAGAATTTGTTCAGTCACATGCATGGCTTTATCCAGGAGTTGACAAAATAATTCTGGGTTACAAATTCAAATTCTTCATGAACAACAGGATACAACTTGAATCTCACACACTTTACAATGGAAGAAAAGAGGAAAAGCCTTTCTTTGCATAGCTAAAGTGCAAATACTACAAATTAAAAAATTCCTCATGTCTTGGATTTTGGAGTTTTTCAATTTTCTCCCACTTCTCATTGCTGGCCATGTTTGGTGTTTGCCTATCCCAATCCATTTTGCCTCCATGTTGATTTCCTGCATAATGTAGTTTCTACATGAAACTCTAACATATGTTCTAAGATACCCACACTCCTGTTCTCCACAGCTACATGAAGCAAAATGTTGCCTATCTGGCAAAACTCCAGCTAGCTTTTTTTTTTTTTTGTCTATACAAGTTAATACAGTAACCACATAAACTTTATTATACAAAATTAGTATTGTCAATGGAAGATCAGATAATGCTGTGTTTAAAGCAACAAACTGGAATGTGACAGATTCTAGCATTTTGGGCCAGCCACACAATCACTCTCTGCTTAATTGTCCATGTCTAAGCAAATATCGTACTTATCCTGTCTTATGCCTTGTCCAGCTCCTCTGGTTTGGACTGAGAGCTCTTTGCAGTGTTGTATTAAGCACAATAGCAACCCTCTCAACTGAAGCCTGAAGATTTTTGAAGAGCACGAATATCACATTTGAAAAATCAAAACATTTCCTGCTTTTAGATAGATGCCTTCATTTTAGCTTCTCAGAAGAAGAGTGGAAAGGCCCCATGGCTGAGTCAGAAATGCCTCCAAACTCTGAACTTCTGGGACCACATGTGGTAGTTCAAGCAATTCTTACTTCAAACTGAAGTTTAAGGGATGGCACCTGCCTCCGAAGCAGCTCTGTGACCTTCAACCTAAACAGGCTGCAGTGTGCAAGCAGATTCAATTCTCACCTTCCAGGGAATTATATAACTATGCACTCTAACTGCAAGCAAGCATTGAATCCCATGGGGCTGAATGCCAGTGGCTCATTGCTGAGGACCTGGGCTAAGCCAACCTGCCTGGCCTCACACCCCACTGCAGGATGCTACCCCTGGCTTGGCACCACTCTGCTCCCTGATGTGTTACAAATTGTGTCCTCTCCAGCAGTGAAATCACCTTTCAGTTTCATGCAGAGCAAGTGTAATAACTTGGACAGGGGGCCTTTGAAGTGGCTTGCTTGGTGGTGCTTATACACGTGTGGTAGTAGAGCTAAACTGCTGCAAATTTGCAAGCTCAAACTGGTGTCAGACATTCTCTGTGTGGATTTCACATGTTGCAAATATATTTACCCATAACATCATTGTAGCAAAGCAAAACTTACCTCTGTTTTCCCTTTACTTTGACAGGACCTCCTGGTGTCTTCATCTGAACCCCATGCTGTTGCCTGAAAAACCAAAATGCACAAGTCACGCAAGACTGCCACCAACCACCATATCTGGAGAGTCCCAAAACAAAAGCAAGCATCTCCAGCCAATTCACACAGCCCAATTTAAAAGCAGCATTGTGACAGTAAACATGTCTCTAACTCCCACTGTGCTCACAGTGCACACAAATGATAAATAGATGAGAAGTCCAGAGGCAGTGGCAACTGGAATGTTCACAGAGGACAGACTTTAATTTACATGTAAATATAACTTCTGATCATCATTCAGCTGGAAGGTCCAAGACAAGCCCCACACACCAAGTCATCACGTTCTTTTTAAAGATGATAGCGCTGTATAAACCCCCAGCTTTCATCAACAAAAAGAAAAATTTCTGACAGCAAAGTCCAGCAGCTCTGCACAAATCTGTTGGTCTTCTTAAATTTACCCCCAAGATTACCACCTTCTAAGTAACACTGCAGTGAATCAAGCTGGATCAAAACTGGGAGCTGACAGGTGAAACCCAGAGATGGGAAGAGGGGAGAAAGGCTGATGGTGATTTGTGATGCCAGACAAGTGGGGTCAGGTCCTGAGGCAGAGTAAAACACAGTAGGGCTGAGAGCACTAATGACTAGGGGCTGAGAGCATGTGGGGTCCCTAGCTGCCTCTGACTTCTTCAGAATGAACAGCCCCTTCCTTCACAAGAAAAGTCAAGACCAGAAAAGCTGCATGAGAGAGAACTTTTAGATTTAAAATATTTAGCAACATACCAAACTATTCAGTGCCCTCCCCAGTTTTTCTCCCTTCAGCACTTTTTAAAAATAGTCCTAACAAATTCAAGCAGGTATTGTTAGCTGGAGGTGAAAACACATATAAATATCCATACTATACGTAATACATCATTCTGAGTAGCAGAAAAATAGCTCTGTTACATAGGGAAAGGCCAGGCTCACGAAGTTCAGATAAAGATCCAAAGCTCCCTTAACAGAGCCAGGTTTTCTTTATTTTTATTTTCCTCAGTCCATTACCAACAAAGGAAATAACTTCTAAGTTCGGTCCAGATCTGAACTCTTCTTGAACTTCTCACTGCAGCCAATATACTTTTTAAACCCTGGGCTGCCATAGAAATTGTCCCCTTGACACATGACAAAACCAGGTTTTTTGGAAGAGAAAGTTGGGAAACCTAAAAAGACAGGATGAATTTTCCCACTCCCAGCTCAGGTCCATGAAGACACTCATTCAGAACTAAAGAAATGCAACCAGCCAGGAAATGCATTTATATACAACATTTGGGGAAAGGATATTTCTATCTCATTCAAAAATGGAAAAAAAAAAGGCACCTTGCCATTAGCTGAGCATTCCATTCAATTTGGCTTGAAATAAAGACTTTATGAGCACATGCAAAGATCTGGTGAGAGAAGGGAAGAGCACAGGTCTTTCAATGGAAGCCACTTGAGAAATACCTCCCATGTACTACAGTCCAATCCATGGTGAAGGCCAAAAGCTTGTGCCTCAGAAGTGGTTTTCTGAGAGCTGGGATAAATCCTTGCTGAAAAGGATAATTCAGTCGTATCTTGAGAGGGAACGTTGCTGGACGACAGAGCTCACATTGTAAGCCATCACAGGAGAGCAAGGAATTTTGCCTGGTAACTACCAGGAGCCCTTGACACCAGCAGAGCAACTGCACAGCAGCATTTTGATCTGCAATCCCAGCTCTAGCCCATGCTCATTGAACCACAGTGTCCTCGTACCTTCAATCAAGTTTTGACAATTTTAATAAAAAAAGGAAAGAAAAAGATATTCAGAAAAGAGATTGCTTATTGGGAGGCCCTTCTTCCCATTTCAAAACCAGAGACAGAGAACTTTGCATTACACAGCCCAGTTTACCTTAACAGTGCTTGACAGGAGAAAATGAAAACAAAAATCGTTGGTTGCTTCAGCAATCGATGCTGCTTCTCTGCAAATCTTCTGAGTCATTTGGGATTGCAGCATTGCAATACAGAAGAATTTGGCCTCCCAGGGGTCACCCAGCTCTTCCCACCAGACACCTGCACCACAGAACTTCGAGGCATGTTGCAAACATAGCTCTAGTCAGAGCACTGCTCTCCTCCAGCTATGTTCTAATGTGCCTAAATGTTTTCTTTTATTAGGCACATTGCCCTTCAGCATTCTGAAGCACTACCTTGATGAGTGTAGTGATAAAGAAGATCTTGGTGATGGCCCAAATTATAGCAACATGTTGTTTGTGACTGCACCATTAGTCAGGGTGCACTTCATTAGAGCTAAGAGGATAATTAAGCAATACGGCAATCCAGAGCATGTTTTACAAGTCCCACACGTCTTTGGCAGGACAGGGAGGAGCTAGCTTGAGGGCTGAGTAACTCCAATGACCTCTGGTGTCTCAAAGAAAATATTCATGACCCTGCAAGCAGAACATCTTGACAATAATAAAAGTATAATTGCAAAGCCAAGCAGCTAATGTGCACTTAAATGTTTGTACTGCAAGGTCCACTGACCTACAGCCTAGACAAGGCCTCGTGCTGGACTCCCAGGAGCCTGCACACATCTGTGGCCATGGCCTGTGGCTTGGACCTGGCTAGGCTCCGATCTCTGAGCCTGGGGCTTTCACATGAGCTGTCTAGCATTGTTTGGTTTCATTCTTAGACTGATTAGCTGTCTTTCCAGGTCAAAATGTCTCACCCTTGTCACCTCTGCTGCCTTGGGCTCCTCTGTGCAAACTCCCTGTGTGATGCCAATGCTCTGTGTCCTCTCACTGGTGTATCCAACCCAAGCCCCTCCTCCACAGATGAACTTATGTTCTTCCTCTTACATCCATTTTGCCCCAGGATCAAACTACTGGACATTTGACAGAGCAACTTTCAGAAAGATCTCTCTCTCTCTGGAGTGCATCTGTGTGCACTTAACACTTGCACAACACCACAGCACTGTAAGAGATGCTTTGTACTTTTGCTTCCTTACCTGATCATAATACTTCTCGAAAGCCAGGTTCTTGAATGATGGCTTAGGTGCCTCCCCTCCCTTTCCTCATCTCCCTCAATAATTTTTTTTTTTTTTTTTACTGCTTTAACTGCCTCTGCACACTTGGATGAGGTACAAACTGTATCCACCAGATGTTTCTGGTCACTCTGTTGGGATATCATCCTGAATTTATGATTAATTTTCTCAGTTGTCTGAGACATTTAAGTTTCCCAGCCCCAGAAAACACATCTGGGATTATTTTTATACCTTCTGCTACATATGTCAGTCAAAAGCAGTACACATCTCTGGACCCATACGCAATAAAATAACTTTCATGGCATGGGTCATGGAAGACAGTCTGGATGAAGACGTGACAAACCTGGGAGCAGGGCTATATCGAAATACAGGACAGTATGTACTTGCCACGTGCTTAAGCAACCAAGCAAACAGCTTTTTAGGCTGTCAGGGTGTCAGCAATTCCTCCCATTACATCCTTATCAAGAGCACTCTAGCTTCTCATGCTACCTCCTTACAAACTCTCAAGTCTCTCTTCCCTCATGCATTTCCAGAAGAAATGCAGTTTCTAAGTGTTTCCAGCCCCTTTGAGGACCTCCTCTATAATCACATGGCCCATCTGCAGAATGGGGGTACCAGATCATGTGCCATATGAAGGGAACAGGTCAGGGCTGCAGTGGCGGTGCAAGACGAGCCATGCAAACCAGGGGCAGGACTGCCCAGCCACCTGTGCAGACAGACTCCAGAGGACAAGCAACTTTGTCTCTGAACTGAAAATGCAAATAAACATGCCTTCCTTCAGCCTACATGCAAGGACAGATGGTCCTTCACATCTCTGTTTCTTGAGTTCTACGCAGGCAGATTTTCTCAATTATTAAAAAAAAAAAAATTGCATGTTTGCGTATTATTTCTGCATTTTTAGGAGCCCCATGAAGAAGACAATCACGGAGGAGCAGTCATGTGTACAATTACATGTACCTGGTGCAACAATGCCCAATTAGAAATTAACAGGAATGGGCCACAATAGCCACTATTCAGTGCACATCTGAATATTCAGAA
Organism: Eulacestoma nigropectus; assembly: GCA_013397775.1. Taxonomy (NCBI): domain Eukaryota; kingdom Metazoa; phylum Chordata; class Aves; order Passeriformes; genus Eulacestoma; species Eulacestoma nigropectus. Next base: position 1,443,782 of record VZTE01004350.1, on the reverse strand, counting down.
GTCACACCCGGACACAGAAAGAAAGAGTTAATGTTTCTCCCAATAAATTATGAGCTTCACAGTTTGCTACCAGTTCCGACTGCAGATCAACAGCACTCTAGAATTCTAGCTCATCATGTGCTGTCACATCAGTTATTCAGCACGAACTGCTGAGAGCAGCTTTCTAGATACATTTATTTAATTACCTGCACATCCCGGTGTTGGCATCCAAAGTATCTGCCTGTGACTAGCAAGTCCTGTTACCAATAGTTATGTGCATCCTCAACTGTTAATGTGAATATTCCTTAGACTTCTATGGGCCAGCTTTTACACTCAGGTCAGCAATTTATAATTACTTCAACATCACAATGTGAATTTATAGATTAAGCATACACTAATCCCTACACTGTACTTGCACAACAGAGGTTGCAGGTTTTCATGCAAAACCAGAACATTGCTTTAAAACTGGAAAGTTAAGATTGGAAGAGATTATGTTACATGCATATTTATCAATTAAACCCACTGTTAATTAGACCTATCTAAGGTGTTTTATTACAAACCTATCCATCAACCTCACTTCCATGAAACAACTGCTCCATGCAAACCACTTGCATGCCTGCAGACAGACCCACAATCATGTTGTTCTCTCCTTTTAGGGGAAAAATGTGTAATACCAGAATGCACATTGTGTATGTTTGAAAGGAAACAAAAAACCCCCTCAAGTACAAGCTTACTAGAAAAAAAATAACAAATCCAACAAACAAAACCACCACAAAACAAAATAAACTAACAAGCAAACCCCCTCTCCCAAATCAGGTACTGATTCTGTGAGATGCCAGCTTTTTCTAGAAGGTACTGTGTTCCTCAGGTTTCTGCTACTGTCAGCAGATGCAGAAGCAAAAGCAGCACCTTGTGTCCCAGGCTCGGGCGTGTAGGGATTGCTGACGCAGGAGTTTCCATTTCCATCAACCCTCCTCAGTGCCCACAGGAGACTTCTCAACCTGCCCACGGAACGCGAGGTGATTTTGGTTCTCCGCTTGTGCTGCGAGGGCACCCCGAGCAGAGCCTGCCAGTCACATCACCCTTTGCTGAGTTATGCATGAGGAAGGAGGGCAGGAGGTGCTGTGCTGTGACAGCTATTGTGCACTGGAGACCTGAGCTGGCAGAGTTATTCCTTTCCCTGTGTATTTACTTACATCTTCCTTTCCAGTAATGGTACAAGGCACTAGTATGCTCAGAAAAATGTACCTCTGGAAAAAAAAACAACTATTTGCTTCCTAGATTCCATATACAGGCCAAAAATCTCTTCATCTCTTATTTACATTCACAAAATTTTTTTGGATCAGCTTATTTCACAGCAAGGTATGGAAACTTTTCTTTAAGTCTGCAGAGAGAACATGGAGGGACTGTGTTTCTGCCCTGCATTTAAAATCCACCAACTTAAATGTAAATAAAGCAAATATTTACACATCCAACTGGACCAGTTTAGCTTAATCACATTCTTAGGGACTTTGCTAAATTGGGGTGCAGAGTCATTCCCACAGTGGCTGCTCAGAGGCCCATTCATTCCCATACAAGATGCCAGCCTCAATCTTTCCATCCATACTGATAAACAGATTTCAGACGTCTAAAATACCCACAGATTCTTGCTGATAATGACAAATCCATTTCACAAGTGTTTCCCTATGTTTCTATATACCTTGTAGTGTCTACATGATATAGCAGCAGTGTAGATCTATCCTTCTCTGGACAAATGCTGCTGCATTTAAAAGAAATTGATAAAAGCTGGGTCTTACAGCTCTTAGAAGAAAAAAATCTTTCAAAGAAGTTCTATAGGCAGGATGCAGAAAATCCATGAAGAGTTTCTTCCATTTCTATGATGTTTACTGTGAAAACATTTCTACAACTCTTTAGCTATTTCTTCCCTATTTAATCCTCCACACCTTCTCCATAAATACTTGCTGCCTTAGTCTAAAAGTGGAAAGGTAAATTCCCTTTTTGAAGCATTGTTTTTTCTCTCTTGAGGACAAGTACCATTTACAGTGCTCCATAAAAAATAACTTTTTGAAATCTAACTTTTTTATAATAAAACACAGTAGCTTAATACCTTAGAGGCCACTTCTGAAGTTCCAACACGGGGTAATTTATTAAAACTGTGATAAGTATGTCTGATAAAAAGATAACTAATACAGAAAGAATAGAATGCCAAACTTCAATAATTAGTTCTGCTTCACACTGCAGTATACAAATTGCAGACCACTGCTGCATGCAGTGACAGGTATGAGGAACGATCATGGAATTCGGTCGATTCATTGCAGGGAGAGGAGGGGGTGTGGATGAAGGGAATTGCATTCTGTGTTATCAAATTATTAATTGATTTCCCTTAAGTGATCTCAGATCCTTCAAGATGTGGTAAAACTCAAGCTGTTTGCTCCATTTAAACCCATAGTGCCTAACAACAGACTGGCCCAGTCACATGGCTCTTCTGGAGTGGCTGGACAGTAACTCAGCTGGGGAAGACCTCAAATGTAACACTTGGAAGATGGAGGTTGGCAAAAAAACAAACAAGTGAAAAAAACCATCTGTGGGTTTCAGTTCTCATAACCTTAATCTCTGAATCAGACCTTCTCTCTACAAACAAATTTTATATACAGGGACTGCTTTTGGCACGTTCATTGGCTGCTGAACACAATTGCTCACTCGTTCATGCTAGAGAAGAAGTGGATGCATCATACTGGCATAGTAAGGATGGAATAATCCATCAGAAAGAAGGACGCGCTCCTTTTAAGAATGGATATTTCACTCAGTTCCAAATAATACCATCTTTGGACATCCACATTTCTCTGTCTCATGGACTGTTATCACATGCTTGCAAAGAGAAATGCAATATGAGGTATGTTCCTCTGCCCTGGTTCACCTATTGCACAAAAAAATGGTGTCCATCCGCACTCAATAGACCAGTAGACAGGGAGAAGAGTTTCCAGAAGACTGACTGTGTTCTCTTTGGTTTCATTTCTTAAGCCTTGCTGATTTAGAGCAGAGTCTGTCCACCCACTTCATGTTTCCAGGCTCACCTGGACAGAGCACCACTCTAACACCTGGCAGAACAGGACCCCAGACTCCAGGTAAGGGAGCTCTACTCTTTTGATTAAGTTATTCCAGCCCAAATGAGGTCCTGTACCTCAACTGAGTCATGGTCACCCACCCTGCTCATGATCCTCCTGTATCTCAGGATAAATGCTGAGGTAAAATCCTTCACAGTTTTCCTCCAGTGCACAGCTCTGCAGTAAGTGGGTAAGCCCCTGTACTGCAGTTGGGTGTCTGTGCCTAAAGGCACAATCTGCTCTCAACTGCAAATATTATTTTTTCAGAGAACGTTTTTAGCTGCTGTGAATTCTTCTCTGGTGGTCAATGCTCCTGATTTTCTCTTTCACAGCTTCAAAGTCCCTTGTTATTTACTTATGTTATAGAAGCACGTAGAGGAGTGAACTGAGACTGTGACCCCATATTTCTAGGCAATATACAAACATGCTGTGGGAGAGAATTTCTGTCTGAGAGCACTCACAATCTAAACAGAAAACATAGGCACATGGGAGGAAGGGAAAACCAGAAGCACAGAGAGGTCAACTGACTAGGAAAAGCCACCAAGCATGTCAGAGGCAGAGATGAGCACTGACCTTTGCTCTCTTGAGGACTAAAAGTTTCCTGTCTAGCACAAATGACTTCTTAGACAGCATTTTTTTGTTAGTGTCACAAAATACATCCACTGAATCAGTGGTGCATGAGGGAGCAGGGTTAGAGATTAGAACAATGGGAAAGACTCCGTGCATCGTGTCCACTTCTTTCTGACATCTTGGGGCACAGCCACAGTCTCATCTACAAAAAGAAATTTGAGTTTTTGTGCCTTCAACTTCCAATTGTCCTGCAGGAGATTCCATTAAACAACGTAAGGTCTGTAAATCTGACACTCTCCCCCCTGCAGTGTCAGGTAGGAATTTACAGCTCCAGACTATGCATTCCCTTATCTGAAAGGAGCATTGTATGAGGCTTAACAGATCACAGTTTCTACAGTGTACCCAAATGGAAGCACTGTACAAGTGCAACGTCTTATTATTAAAGGTGATTGTCTAAAGATTTAGTAAAGAACATTTGATACCAAGTACTAAAACTAAAACGGTATTTTCTAAGACAAACAACAGCCATGTACAGGTTACAGCTTTGTTCAGCTCTTCAGGAATTTTAGTGTAAAAAGAACACGTTACAATAGAGCAGCCGGCTCAGTCTTAGGTGCTGTCAAACTAAAATTTGTATTTGAAGCAAGCAGATTGTCTTGCCACTGCTTTATTTTCAGTAACTCTGCTGTAAATCATTTGTAACTTGATGCTGAATCCCATACAGAAGAGAATTCGAGCTTTTTTACATAATGGAACTTTGTCATCCAAATTTGCAGTTTTCATAGGACCTGTGAGCCTCCACTGCAGCCCAGGACTCCCTGTGCAAGCCTGTATAGGTACAGCCTTGCCAAAATGCATTATAAGTAAAGTGCAATAGTAAATGAGGCATCAGGTAGCAGTGGACGGAGGAGCACCGAGAGAAAACAGAGCACAAGCACACAAAAGGGAAAGGTCACAGCTCAGCAGCCACATAACTCATTGTGAGGTTTTCGTAACCAGAAGAGTTTTATTAAATCAAGGCTGGGATTCTTCTGAGACACAAAGGGGACACATGGGAGAAAGCAAGAGGAGAACACACATTAACCAAGGGCAAGAGAGATGCTGGCTTAATGGGCTAATTCAAAGTGGGGTAAACCTCTCACTGACAGCGATAAGCAGGTTTGTGGAAGACCCTTAAAGTTAATACAAGCACTAATGCAATGCCAAAAGGATATGTCCAAAGAGAGGGGAATCAGTGCAGGGTACAAAGATGCTGGAATGCAGAGCTGTCCATAATGATAAAGAAAGAAGGAGTGCACGCTCTGCTCTGACTGTATGCTGAGCTTTGACAGTTACATATTTACACAGCAATGTTAGATGAACACGCCAACACGATGCTTTGGAAGGAAGACACAGCTCTGAAGGACAGAGATAAAGATGGCACTGCATTTCTGTTTCCACTATCTAGTGTTTGTATTTTTATCATTTTATGTAAAGAAAAATGTCAGTCTGTGACAATGATTTCATTTAGCTGGTGATCTACTTCATTTTGCTTGAACGTGCTTAACAGTGCAATGATTTAGTTGCAAGTTCTATATGGAATGCTTATCTTTTTTTGAAAGCTATTGCTTTTAAGCATGAAAAAGCATGTATGGGCCCAAATATAAATTGATAGTTTCAGTAAACTGGGATGCTAGTGAAAAAAGACCTTGAAGCTCTCACCTATCACCAGTTTAGAGTGGATGTTGGTGAAAGAGGACTATGTTTTTCCTATTAGTGAAGATCAAAAGCATACAAAAACTGAGACGAGACTTTTAGCACACTGGGTAATTAACAGCCACAGTAGAATTTGGTTTCTTGCCATGTCACATTCAGTTTACAGCTTAGGATAACAAACATTTACAAAATGTACTGGAGATTACAGAGACATTAGATTATATGTTAAATCAATAAAATAACTAAATAAAGAGGTTAAAATATACTGAGGGGAAAATAATTAAAGAAAAATTTCACTGCAGTCAAGCACAGGTCAGGAATATAAATACAGCTGATGCACAGGCAGGTGCAGTTGACACTGGCCAGGTGGGTATCACATAGCACTATTTCTCATAGCACCAGCACTGTCTATTCTGTAAAGAACAGCCTTTGTTTTGGGGTTTCTTTCCTTCAGTTGATAAAAACAAGGTACAACAAGCTATTTCTAAGAAGTGAGCCAACGAATGGAGTCACAGCAATGGTTTCCCTTGATATAGTGGAAGCAATTCTTTCAAGGCTCCTCTAGCGCCAAAAGATGTCCATCTCCACCCCTTTATGTTCTTTGGCAGAATCGCCATTCAGAACCAAATGCCTCCTTCTTCTTTGTGGCCTCTGCTGATAGATGTGACAAGACTTCTAAGCAGCCTCCTCTTACTGTTTTGCACAATGATTTCTGGAGTAGGAGGTTCAAAACCCCCTCCAATGGACCAGCCCATATTCAGTACAAAATCAATTTACCATGGCTATAGGCTCCTTTGTATTTCTGCATCAAGCAAAGCGATTTTGTTCTCCTTCATTTTTCTGCTCTGGGTTTCCTTGCCATTGTAACTCTTTGAAGCTCACTGCATATGGAGAGATGTTAAGGGTTCTCCACTATACATGTTTTGCATTCCCTCCCCCTCTGCTTATGGACAAATCCTACACAGTCAACTGAGTGCAAATTTGTGCACCCACATTAAGGCTTCAGCTACGAAAAGCAATCTTTCCATATTTGCTTCAAACTAAAAGTGTAATCACTGAAGCACATGTGAAACCTCTGTGTATTATCAGCTTTCTAAATTGGGGAAGTCTTGCATTTTTTATTCCTCTCCAGGTTACATCATTGAATATACTTGTTCAGCATTTATTTGTTTGCTTTGAGAAGAAGCTAAAATAAGTTTGAGGAACTGTCCAATTTGGGTCTGATTCTCACAACAATTAGGCTAAGATTCAGGAATCAAAATCAGCATTTCCTGCAGTATTAAAGAGACTAATGAAGAACTAAGATGACATTTTCACTGTTCTGTGCCTCCTGTTTTTCTTTAGGGAAATCACATCTATTGCATTGGGGGGTGCTAATACTCTTTCAGATGACAAACACTGCAATATATTCTCATTAAAATTGTGTATGAGGTTGAAGATGGTTTGAGTCTTGCCTTGGCTTGGAAAAAAAAAGGGGGCAGTGCACAATTAAACAAATAAATGTGCATGTGATTTATTTTATCCTATCAACATTCTTTTCTGGTTGTGCACTTAGGCTTAGTGTAGTATAACCAAAAGGGGAAAAAAAGGCACTGGAAATCTTTACTTAAGTGAAAGCTACATTATTGAGACCAAACGAAAGCTTTGAGACTACTTTAATGAGCCAAGGCCAGTCTTGTGCAAGCCAGAGAGATTGGGAAAGTTTTGCAAGGCAGGCTGAAAACAGAGATTCTGCCTGAGCCTGCCTGTACCACAGGAACTTAAGTGAAACCAGACTCTCCCTCTTGCTCTTCCCCAATATAAAGTAATAGTTTTTGAGCTTCAATAATATGGGCAAAAAATTCTAAACCCTCATCTAAAAAGGAGTCTGTGCACTTTTCCTATTTAGTTCAGCAGATCTATGTCTGAATTTCCATTTGTTTTCTAGCACACCTAGAAAAAAAATCTAGACCCTGTTCCTACTATGATTTTGCAATCTCCTGCAGAAGCACATGGACTACTCAGCTGCATACTGCTAGGCTATTCTGCTGAAAATTAAAAGGCAATTCTGCCCCAGTGAGCCTAAATCCTAGGGTAGAGGTGAATCACAACACGTGGCTGCAAAAAACAGGCAGAAAGAACAAGAGGGACCAGTGAGATGACTGATATTTGCAATCAGGGAGTACATATGGTGCACAGACAAGTGTGGTGTAAGCTTCCCAGGAAGGTTTGTTGGCAGCACACATAGATTTTGACCTTTAGACTCTCTGGTTTCTATGGGGTTTGGTGCTCAGCATCACAAACTGTCAGAAAACGCCATTTTTGATAAATCTCTAATAACCAAGAATAAGTAGAACCTTTCAGAAATTACCAGGCTGGGCTGGAAGAGAAAGTCAGCAATGAAAAGTCCTCCACGTTTTATAAAAGAGATTCTAGTATTTTTTATTGTTCTATAGCTACATTGTGCATTACATCTCTGCTTTCCTCTGCCAGGTGCCTAACGCTCTTGATAAGCTAATTACAGCCTTCTGCTTATTTCATGTCAAGCTTAACTCCCAGTCTGAGCCTAGTCTGCAGTTCTGGCATGTATTTTCCTTAATCTAAGACCATCTGTGCTCCATCAGCAAGGAACACTTAAATACAGAGAAAGTGAAGAACCAAAAGAGTAGAATTCCCTGTATCCTGCCTCCAACTCAGCATTGTATCCAATCCTCTCCTCAGCATTTCCAGTTAAGTGTGAAGCCAACATCCATCCAGTCCTAAATACACTAGAAGGCACTGAGGAGGCTACAGTTATCCACAGATGCAGCAATACTTTTTAGTGGTCATTGGGGAAATGACAAGCCAAAAAGGACCTGAATCTCTCCATTTCTTCATATCAAGAGCTTCAGAATCCAAATACCACCACATCCCCAGCAGCATATGCAGTGGTTGAGTCCAGCATTTGATGAGTGTAAATCAAACACTTGTCTCAGAGAAGAACAAGGAGTCAGTTTGGGGGAAAAAAGCAATGGGGTTGATTTATGAAGAATCGAAATGATATTTCTCAAGTCTATTGTTTATTGGAAGTGCACTACAATTTAAATCAAAACTGGATTGCCGTGTTAGGGAAGATGGCTCTCTGCCACTCCTGTCCCTCCACCAAAAATTCAAGTGTTTCTAAGCCCTACTGGCCCCTCGCTGCCCAGCTGGACACAGCCCCTGCCTGCTGCCACTGCCAGCAGCCAGAACCTGACCACTGTGCACGGCATCGATCCACCCATCTTCCTCCTAAGGCTGGGAAACAGATGCCTTCAGACTCCCTGCTTGGTCTGTCACAGTTTGCCTTGCTTCTGCCTCCTCTTTTCCAACACCAGACGTCAGCACCTGATGCTGCAGTAAGCTCTGCCAAGCTTCATCTCAACAAGGAATGTATTTGCTCCTTCTCCTGCAAAGATGGCTCTGGTGCAGTGTCTTTTATTCCTTCCTCCCAGATCCTCTGTTCTGTTCTCCAGTCTGCACTTTCCTGCCAACCCAGGATTTATTTTTCAATTTCCTTCAGTTTGAGTCCTGCCCTTAAATGCCCACTTCCACCTGGCTCTTCCCTCACCTCCCCTTCAGCACATTTGCATTTGACCTCTATGAAGGTCAAAGATTCTACAAATGAGTTTTGAGAATATGCCTTATAATTAAGATGAGGGAATTCAAAATGATTCTACAACAGGATTAATGCAGCACACTTCTTCGTGCTTCTTCCACCTAACTCCCTTCTGGTGGTTTTCAAAGACTTCACATTTATCTTCTTTGGAAAAAAAATTATTTTTCTTTTTTTGCCTTGTTCTTAAATCCTCAATAACTGATCTCACAGCAAAAGCTACTAAATTTGTAGCAATTATATTAGCCACATACATTTTTTTCTCCTGTCACTGTGTTTACCACTATTACATTTATGAACCATTGATCATTCCTTTCTGCCCCATGTATCAAAATTCTCTCCTCTTAGGCAATTGCAGTTTGTCTCTTCATTATCCCAGGCTAAGTTGAGATTTTTTTTTTCCACATTCTTAATAAAGCTTAAATCACTTCTCTCTGGGTGACCTTGCAGCCTATTCAAATGGCTGCAGCCCTGTTAGCCCTTTTTCCTTACTTATAAGGAAGTAAAATACTCTTTTTCTAAAACCTCAAAACCTTGCTTTGTCTCCTGTCTGAAGCGAATAATTAATAATTAAAATAATGTATAGAATTCTTGACAGAAAAGTGTTTCTGACGAAAACATATTTTTATTAACCCTCCCCCACATTCCTTCCAAGCTGTTCTCTTTCTTACACGAATTTGCAGATTTATTCATATTCTAAGTATTTTTATCTGAAGGGATACATTTATACAGCATTTTTCCCCTAACAGACCCCAACTATTCTATTTTTACATTCAAAGGTTTTCATTCAAAATGTTTAGAAAACAAGTAGTGAAAAAGGGGTCCATTTTAAACACGCGGACATACTGGAATTGTCTAATTGCTTACCTAAAAAGCAGAGGTGAAGGAAACAACTGATTAATACTACATCTACTTTGAATCAGAATATGACAATTTTGTAGGCTCACAGTTATGGCAAATTTCCTATATTCACAAGTGCATGTAATCACATATAACATTTAGATCTTAAACAGAAAGCCACATATTTCAGAGCACTTCAAAAGGACAAAGTGTCATTATCTCAGCTTCACGTGTGGAGGAAAGAAAGCTCAGACCGGGGATAGCTGGAAAGCACCTTACCTCTTCACAGCTGCCTGTAAGTGAAGCAGCCAGCCCATGTTATCCAAACTCTCCTTACGAGAATAGAGAAAAATATGTAATTTTTCCACATATGCCCTTTCCCTGACTCCCCACACTTGGTCTCCCCAGTCTCAGAATACTTTAGTCTCTACTTGGTCATGTTACTGATAAAAATGTAACAGCTGTAACCATGGTGTGGTAACTTCTAGATGAAAGAAACCTTTCAGTGATAATAGAATAATTTCAGATCATTGTTCCTATTAACTGCTCAAGCTGCAGTGGCAGCCAGCAACTCATTTATGCCCCACAGCCACATTCCCTCACCCTCCTCCAATAGTATAACCCACCCTTCCTTTCCCATTGCCCACTCATTAGCAGGCAACCCACAGCAGCTATTGCCTGATCTTGTTCAGCTGTAGGTTTGCTGCTGCTCCTCCTCCAGCCCTGAAGAAAGGTTTCTGAGCCTGCAGACTTCCCATCCTTCTCCATTCAGGGTGGTGGGAGATGCCACAGGCATAGTCAAGGTTGTGCCCGTTTACCCATCTGTCCTCTTAGTGTGTGGGTTGTGCTCTCCTTGAGCTCAGCCCGGGGAAGGCAGGTGAAACCTTGGACACCAAAGCTCATGGAGGCTTTCAAAGGATTTGGGGATTCAGCTCCACCTGCCAAGCTGAGACAGGATCAATATCCTGTGGGAGTGATGAGCAAACTGTTCCCACTCAGCTCCCCAGCTCTGGGTGTCTGGTAACAGCTATGCAGGCCACGTCTGTGACTGCTCCATAGCTCCAATAATCCCCTCCTATCAGCCATTCAGAACTGCTGCACTTAAAAGAAGCTGTAAAACACACATCAGCTAAACTGTTACTAACAGAGAAAAGTAGGATTATTTACCTAGGGGAAAAAACATACACAGTAACATGAAAAGTGTTTACTATAAAATATTTTTCTTCTTTTTTTTGCAAAGAGCTCAATAGTTGGTTTTAGAGGAAACGTGAGGTCATTTGTGGGCCCTTGAGAGATGCAAATCAATAAATGGTGATTTTTTTAATGCTCTCATTATAAATGACTGGATGCTAACAGGGTCAAACTTAATCCTGTGCAGAGAGCCCGTGTAAGGGACATGAATCATTTAAATCTCTCTTAAGCTCTGCTTTGAGAATAAAATGTAGATATTCCTCTGTATTCCCAGTCTTTAAAAAGCGCCAACCTGCTGCGCTTTTTTTGCAGTAATCGGCCCACGTACTCCACTGCTCATCTTGTAAGATGCCCAAGGACTCCTCTTCTGACTTCCCAGCGTGTGCGGCTCAGCTCCCACACCAGGGATGGGTCGGGACGCCGTGCCCCAGGCAGGAGGAGCCCTACACTGAGCGCACAGCGCTGAGCAGCGGCAGCCCCAGGAGGATGCAGGACCAGTGCCGGGATCCATGGGCGGGCAGCTCCCAGCGCCATAAACCCGGGCTTGCTGAGCGGGGAGGCTGCGGGAGCCATCCGCTCCTCCCCAGGACAGGGTGCAGCGGGAGCTGGCTGTGCTCGCGTGTGGAACTCATCAGGTCACTGCTCTCAGTCGAGGTGCTGCACTGACCCCATCCTGTGCTGGAGCCCTCACTAACGATCGTGTCACAGAGCCTTAACTGGGACAGGAGCAATTCGGAATTGCTTTACGCCAGCCTTTACAGCTAGCGAATAAACCACTCCCATGTCTAAAAATATCCCACATACCTAAAGTAATAAGAATTTTAAAAGCATATTTTTATATAAATTTCATTTTGTATAAATGTTGGCTTAGGTAAGGTGTTGCCTACAACAAGAGGCTGATTTGCCTCTCAGAAGATCGGTTTGTTGACAGCAGCCATAGATGAGTGAGTGTGTCAGAGCAGGGGACAGCCATAAGCACATGCAGATCCCCCAGTCTCCTGGAGCTGCTGGAGTGGGAAGCAGCCCACAGAGAAAAAGGGCAAACCAAAATATATTTTGCAATGATAAAGAAGCAACACTGGTGACAGGAAATGAGAAGTCCAAGGAATTTATTTTTCTTTTGATTTTCATTTTTTTCTCTTCCCTTTCTAAAGGATGTCTAATGGTCCTGACTGTAAGTTGCAAGAAATAAGAGCATTAGTCTTCATTCCCTACACATAAAATGCCTGACAGGGTTTTATCAAATAAAGAGTCCAATATGCTACTGTTATCAGTAAGTGACTTCAGCAGCTAATTAAATTCTCAGTTTCTAAATCCTGCTCATAATGTCTGCTGACAAAGACCAAAACCCCTGTAGTAATTTTGGCTTTTAGGTGAGGTGAGGCAGGGAAGGAGGGAATGACAACTAACAAATTACCCAGGGAAGCAGGCCGGCAATGCACAGCTGACATTCATCATGTAAACCTCACTTTACTGTGCGAGCATAACAGGGTAGTTCCCCTTTGGATGCAAATCAGCTCCGTGGCCTTCACTGACTCCAAGAAGGCTGCCCTGCTTAAAGTACAAATCCAAACAGGTACAGCTCCTGGACTTCCTCTATAGGGGTGCTGTACCCTATGTATATGATCATCCTGTGTATGGGTACATATATAAAAATAGACATGTAAATATATATATATATATAAAAGAAGTTCCTATACCATGCCTAAATACTCACTTTAGAGAGCAATTAAATTGATCATGACTAGACAGTACACTCTAAGCCAGTTTAGCAGACCTATGAATACACATATTGAAACATTTTTACTCACTAGAGCATGCAGTGTGTTCTTAACTCAGAGAATTCTCAAAGGAAAACTGGCATTTATTTAAAGCTAAACCTGGGCTTAAAAGCTTTGCTGGTTATAAATGGACTCATGAACTGGGTTCTTTCAGACAGAGAGGGGATGTTGTGTTCAGAAATCACTTGACACTATGGAGTGTGAGAAGAGATTTGCTTTCTCTGCTCTCTGAATTTCAGCTGATGAGTAACATCAGCAGAAGTTTGGTTCCCAACAGCAGAAGCTGGAGCCCATCACAGAGTACAGTTCCCTGCAGTGAGGAGCTGGAGCAGTGTGTCCTTGAAGGATGAGGTGTGGCCTTCAGACACGGTCACCTCCAGTCTCACATGCATTATTTTCATCCCTCATCTCTCACTCCACGTAGAAATTTCTCTCTTACATAAATCTTGGGAAGGAAGACTTGCACCTGAGAGCTGCAATCTAGCTCCTGACCAATCGTTTTAAGGAAGGGAATATTCAGGGAGTAGATTTTATTTGGGGACCCGAAACCATAAGAATAAATAGCTGAATTTACCAGAAAGTTTTTCCAGCCAATATAAGCTTTATTATGGAATAGCTTTAAACCTCCAGGCTGAGAGTGAGAAGTTTTAGGTGCAGCTTTGGAAGGTGATTTATAAATAGATTTATATGTTAATCTGTTAATAAAAAATGTTTCATACTGATAAAATATGTGACAACCTGAACTCAGCTATGAGCCACATATTAAAGGCTGCATCTGCTCTAGTAGAGGTTTTGATTATGTTTTTAAATGAGGGAACTGCATTGGCCTGAAAATAAAGAAATAAATGTTGTATCTAGAAGTATGTGCCATATAATTCAAACGAGTATCTGAGAATCTGCAAGAAACAAATAATAAACTGCTTCTGGAAAGTGAAGCTTATTCCTGAACATTTCAAAACAGAGTTCCTGTCAGGCAACTCAATGGTACATAAAGATAGGCAAAGTAGTCTTACTCTTTCTCAAAATTACTTCCCAAACTGGATTTTAAATTGGATGATAATCTTGACATTCCAACTAGATTGAAGGAATAAATACCTTCAGCAAGGTTGGGCCAACCTCTGAGCACCCCGGGCTTGCGCTGCATATCAATGCCTAATTTTCTCATGATCTTTGAAAGGATATTTTGAAAAATTATGAGAAAAATAGGCTCAAGGATGTTTCTGTGATGAAATCTGAAATACAATACTTTTACCTCACTTTTACTGGCAAACGCCACAGCACTTTATAAAGGAATGCTACAGCCCCATTTCACATGCGAGCAAACACCAGGCAGACAAACTGGGCTGCTAACTTTACCTCTGGCATCCATGGGCAGAGCCAGCAGCACGAATTTGGCCCTCCAAGTCCCATCTGGTGCCTATCCATCAACTCTTGGGGATGTAAAATTTATCTAATATTTGCAAGTTTTCTGATGAGTGCCAGGGCTTTATGAACATATTGTGAATCCTTAACATTTCTCAGTGAAGTATTTTCACCAGGAAAGATTACTTGAGTGACAATTTGTGCTGTAAACTGTATTACTCACTGTTCCCCATTGATTTTGTTTATCATATTTTATTCAACTATACAGAGAAAAACCAAGTTAAACTCTGCCACCTCTCCTCACACTTCCATACACTTGCAGAGCATGTTTCTCATCAGCAGACATGTGTGGCACTAGTGAGCTCTAAATAAGTAGAAAATAATGCATTTAATGCTCGTTTTGATTCAAAGTGCAGAAGACAAAATCTGTTCCATTTGTTGCTATGTGACATACTGAGGACTGATAGGCAAGTTTTATTATTATTATTAACTATACTTTGTTGATACATGCTGTTGATTTACCAGTGATTATGCCACAGAGTTAAAGATCCCTTCAGGGAGTAGCAGGGAGGGAAGTGTGTCTTCAGGAGCAGCTGTGCAGTTTAAGAGCTTCATCTCTGTAGCAGTGATGTTGCTGCTTCTTAGATTGAGGGAAGAAAAACTAGAGTAAAACCATCCTTACCAGAAATGCACTGGATAAGTGGCTGCAGTTCATCTGCTACAGAACACTATGGAAATGTTTTGTCTATTTCAGGTTTGAAAAAATGCTCATTCCAAAACCCCAATAATATCATCAGAAGGAAATTTATTTCAGTAAGGTTCAGATCATGATTTCAGAGCTGATACTGCCTCAGTATGTTGATAACTTACTTTAAGCTTGGTTTTAAGTCTTATGCCTCAGTGGGACTGAGAAGTTCATCAGGTTTTGCCTTAGTGACTGAGTAGCACTCTCCAAAGTGCCCATGTGAATATAGGGGATCTTATTTAGAAATGTGGAGCCAAATTTCAGAAGGAAATGAAGTTGTGTGTTCTGTAGCGTTTTGATGTTCTGCAGTGGGCTAACAGAACATCTGCAATTGTAGACCTGGGTGGTACTGGACAGCGTGGAACTCCACAGGCAATCCTTCCTAATTCAGGTTTATGACTACTGGGGAACTCATACACTCTCTCTCTGCACTTAATCCATACTTCAATTTTTGTCCTTAGGAAAAAATATTAAATTGTCAATTAAATATTTTGATCTCAATTTTTTTGTCTTTTTTAGGTGAAATAACTTATGTCTTCCAAATAGTTTTGCAATAGGTGCACTTACTTATTCTTTCACAGTCTTTTAAAATACCATACAAACTCTTGAAGTATTTTAAATACTTAAAATACTACTAGCCTGACATATCACCACATGAGCTTCAAAGGGCTGCTAAAAAACTTTTTAATAAAAGATGTTCCATTAAAAGAAACAATTGAAACCAAAATATTTTATGAAATTCTAACATTTTCTATTACACTTATCAGATGAGAGTTCAGAAGGACATCTTAGATCCAGAGAGAAGGGAAAGTGAAAGAAGAAAGGAAATTTAAAAGGAATGGGAAAGAGGAAGGGAGAGGGGAAGGGGAAAAAGGATGCCTCAAACAAACAAGGACAAGTGTTTGAGATGAGAGAAATGCACATGTAAATGCTCTCTTTTGATGCTTCAGAAAATAACTGGACCCAGAGTATTTGCATGCCAATTAACCATGTGTCTATCTCGTTCTCCTTCAGATTTTACAAAAATGTCAAAGAGGCTTGTTTTCATCTCAGTGCAGAAAGGTTGGAAATCTTTGTATCTCAAAAAGGTTGGAAAACATAATTTCCTACTTAGTTCAGTTGAGAACTGAGAATCCAGGTAAAATCACAGTGAGCAGAGGGTAGGCACTGTACTGTGATTTATGAAATGCCAGCCAAGTAGCCTGCTTTTAACACACTCCCCAGAATAGCATTCCTTGCTAAGAAATCCCAATCAGTATCGTGCATTTTTAAAAATTTGCTTAAAGGCTTATGTTTTTAAAATGACCCTTCCACCTACTCTATTAATTACCAACTCCAGGATAAAACTGACTTTTCTATGGCCTCACCATGAAAGCTGCAAATTGGGAGCTAACCTTGTTTCAGATCCATGCATAAATTAAGCAGCATGCTCCCCAAGTGCACATCATTTAAAAGAAGTGTTCTATAAAATGTCTAATAACGAGAGTTTACAATGCACATAAGACAATCATTTAAAGATGGTTGTGAAACATGTTTCAGAGATTTTGTTTAAAAGAGATGCTAAAGATTTAGGGAACAATATCCATTTAAAAATTGTGCTTCTTGACTGCTGTAAGAATTTGAAAGCTACATGCCAAAGTTTCCAATATTAACAGGTGCTTTTGGATACTCCACATTAAGATGCTGATTTTCTGTAATTCTTTAACAAGGTGCTCCAATTTTGGCAAGAAAAAGAGGTAGACAACATCACAAATGATCCCCAAAATACGTGGGCCATAACTTCCTTAGGGATATTGAAGTTCAGCCAAAAATGTTTTTCACAAAAGTATTAACCACCCCCAAAGTTTCTCACACAACTAAAACTCATTTGGTGAAAAGCTTCACAGGTTCCAAATGGAATTTCTGAAACACATTTTGGAAACAAAGAGAGAAGGAAGAAAAATCTCTGAGAAGTCAGGACATTTGGTTCTGTGGAGCAGGAAATGAGCTTGTTCTGTTTCAGTTTTTGCTGGCTCTCTAGTAAAAGATCATTAGTTCTCATGTAAAAGATCAGTGCTACAGCCTTGGAGAAAACAACCTCAGCAGAACCAACAGAAAATTCTAAGTGAGGAGAAAACATCAGCACATGGTAGAGCAGATGAGAGACAAGAAAGGGAAAGAATTGAGCCCTCATTATAAAGGGGCCCGAGAGCTGACACATCCCAAAATCGATCTCTCCTTCCTTCATTCCCCTGAAATCCAAATTCTTCTATAGGGTAATGCTGTCTTTTTTACACAGCTCTTAATCAGTAACTTGCCCATATAATATTAAATTTTGTCTTTTAGTCTACTAATGCAATTCCAAGACAGTAACTTCCTATCTAAACTATGTGGCATGCCTCTTTCCCACAGGGACAGTGCAGCCTTAGGATACAGCATGAGAACACTTAGGAAAAAACAGCTTTAAACTCCATTGAACCATGCTTAGAGGGGTACATTCCTCACACTGCCAGGCTTTGTCCCACAAGCAACATATCCTGCTGTCTCCATAGACCATAGTCCTCATGTTTCTGCCCTCACCTCACAGGAGTACAAATGCAAGGGAGCAGATATCTGTCAGCACAAACCTGCACCGTGAAGCAGGTTTAGCACCACTGGCAGGATGACAGTGAAGTCGCATGAGCAGAAATAAATCAGAATACAATCTCAAGATGAAAAACTATCCTGAATCAGGCCTGGCAAGATCCACACTGTATTTTACTTACAAGCAAAGAAGAGATACAAAATAATGCAAATTAACATTGTGATTATTTCTTAAACTGCACTCTCACCCCTACGGAACTAAATGCAAGGTCCTTGCATTTCTTGTCTCGTCTTTCTGATCTGACCTTTAAAATCATGCACGGCGAAGGGAAGGTGGTGCCTTTAAACCGCATCATGAGCTTTATGGAGACAAGCCAAGCAGCTACTTAGGCAACCATTAGGTCGGGAAACAATCACTTCCATCATTCCCAACACGTGTGTCAACATAATTCCATGCTCTCTTTGTCATGCAAAAAGTCTTGGCAGAGTAACCGGATACACCCAGAAAGCAGGAGCGAACTAAGCTCATTATGTTAACCGGAGATCCCACAGCAGCCTCCAGTGCCATAGAAGGAGACTTCCCATGTTTTGCAGTGTAGAAAAGGAACTCCCTGCACTGAAAAGGGCCTGGGCCAAGCCTGACTTCAGAAGTGTATGAGCGAGTCTCACAATTGGGTTTTGTGGAAGGGGATCCCTGACAAGCACCAGAGGCTGTGTCAGGCAGTGTGATAACAGGCATTACAGAAGGTATGACACCTCTCATAACTACAGAGACTCCCCTCTCCTGTGTGTTCGCTGGAAACATTCCAGCCATGCTAACATGGCTCTGCAAATGGAAGGCACTGCCAAATGGGAGTAGCAGCTTCTCTAACTCTTTATTGTTGTCATGGGTAACTCTGGACTTTCTTTTTAAAGGAAGATTCAATGCATTTTACAACCATTAAACATCTTTTATTCTCTCTAGCTATACTTGTAACTCTTACTAACAGCAAAAGGTTTGTGCACATCAGAATGTCTGGCAATATTGCCCTAATGGCCTCTTTGTGTGGTCAGGTACAGGAGGCAAGGCCTCTCAGCCTGTCTGAAAAATGCTGAATACATATTTGGTGATCTAGCAACTATAGAAGATGGTAAGTATCCCAGAGCATAAGTGTTAATTTATTTAAAAATAAGCAGCTGGTGTTTTCATTAACAATTTTTGCTGCATCCTTCAATTCCAGGTTCAGTGCAGTGAGAGTAAAGTTCTAATACTGCTGGGTATGTGCAAGCCCTTTCAAACTTCAGCTGCTTTCCCTTGGTAAAGGCAATGGTAACACACATTTTTCAACCCATTTTGCCTCTGGAATGCTTGCAAGTCCAATCGTGGTTTTACTAATGCATTCAGGAAAACACAGCTCCTTAACAATCCATGTTCACAAAGGCCTACAAGGGCTAAAATGAGGATGGATGAGAATAGTAAAACCTTCTCCAGCATGTTGCTGACATCTCTAAAGAAAGCCAAGGGTTTCTATTGATTGTTGTGTTTAAGCCTGTATCAGTCACACTACATGCTTTCTTCCTTAAGATGCCATATTCTTGGCAGATGCCATTACCACCCAAATACTCGAGAATCAAAACCAGAGTGCACCATCCAAGTGGGTAAGTGTAGCAGAACCCTTCCCCCAGCATTATCGCTGGAGTGGGAATAAGCATCTGGTTCTGACTTTGTCTTCTCCCTGCTCCACCACTTTGGGCAAATTTACACTATATAGGCTTCTGAAAATGTACATCAAATATTACCGAACTTTCATTAACAAGTCAAATAAAATAAGAGAGTAAAAAGTGAACATACCTGAATAAGAGAAACGTTGTGTAGACTAAGTCTGAAGAGGTAGTTCCTGCATGAACAAGCAGAAAAATTACAAACTATTAGGCTACCAAGGAAGGAAGGGAAAAGTTATTAAAGCAAGTAATAGTTTTCGGTCATTCATGTCTACAAACAAAAGGTTTTCCTGGACTCCTCTCCACAGAATACAAAAACAGTTATATGCCTGTTCATTGACTTGTTCATGAGTGTCTTAGTGAACTGGTAAAAAAGTTCTGAGCAGGTCCTAGTATTAAATATTCCAGAATCCATAATGAAGAACCACAATGAAATCCCAAACACAAAGGGCCATTTGCAAACTCTCAGCAGGCTTTAGTTGAAGTCCGTATGGGCTGCAGTCGTGTTTTTCACTGAATTCTGAGAAAACTGGGATTGGACAGAAGCCAGCTGGAGCAGAGCTGACTTCCTAGTATGCTCCCCCAAGCCTGTCCTTGTGGGAATTCCCATTCAGGACTTCGTGGAAGAGAAGAGAGCAGATACTTCTCAGTGGAAGCTCTCTGCACAGAAAATCAGCAGGGAAATCAAGGCAGTGACTGCAGATATTCCCAATCCTCCCGTCATCGTCTCTTCACAGGCAAAGCAAGGGAATTCCTGACAGAAGTCACTGTAGCATAAGATACCACAGATCAGCTGAGCTCTTGTCACCCTTCTTCTGAATGTTCATATCCCATCACAAACAGGAGGCAATACATATTTGCATAAACGTCTATAGATAAGGCTTAGTTAACAGGATTTATCTCACATTTTTGCTTGCTAAGACAATGCAGTTACCAGGAATCAGCTGACATATTAAGCCATACAGACTGGATTGTGTGCTTGAGGCTTTTGGCCATGTCTAACTTCATTTTTTTGCATCCCATCTGTCAGGAGGTCTAAAGAGCTGTGATCCTTTTCCAACATCACTGTCACCACAATGTCCCAGAGAAGACACATTTATATCATACAAGGTGCATTAAACTTTGCTTCTGGAAGTGGCTCTGTTTAAATGGTAGAAAGTGCAGCTTTGATGATATAGTTTCATCTGCTCTAGAAGTGCCAGTATACAGACATTCTCCCACCTAGTGAAAATGCGAGTTCCAGTCCTAGGTCAGTTAACTCAGAGGAGAGATCCTATAGTGATGAAAAGGTCCTAAAGACTCTTCTGAAGAGCCTTCTTTAGAGTCAGTGCAGCAGCACACTCTGCCCAAGCAAAGAAAGTAATTCAAACTTGGACATGTGAGAGATTCTTATTGGGTCACAATGACCACGACGAGGCTTGAGCAATTTTCACTCCTTCTGTCATGTATCACTTGTATATCACCTAAGTCATAAGCATAGAGTTGCCTGTGTACTTTGTCCCAGTTCTATAAATAAATCAAAAGCTCTCAAATGCTGCTGACTGTTAATAACGAAGGATGGGAACAAGGATGATGGGGAGCTTGGGAAGTCAAACTCCTGATACCAAATCTTCAGCTGATATAGCTCTGACTTGCACCATCATGTTCTGTACCGGGACTGGTTACCCAGAGAAGAATGAGACCCATTAGTAGTATCTGAAGAAAATATACCAGTGATTTTTAAATCCATTGCAAGTACACAGAGAAGTATACAGACACACACACACACAGAGGAAATCTCCATCCTCTCTCCTAGTCCTGGCCCTGAAGATCCAGGAGCTCTTTTTTACAGTCTGAAACTCTACTCTGTCTCAAAGGGCTGCATATTTTCAAAAAAAAAATTGTTATTAACTCTTTAGCATCAGCATCAGACTTGAATAGAGGTGCATGCAGCAAACCAGAAGCACTAAGATACACAGAGCTAAAATTTCAAAATGGAGATAAATTCTCATCCAGTGATGGATCTGACAGCTCCCTTAGAATACCACATAGCTACTCACACCAAAATATTAATGCAACTCCGGGACATGAGATATCATGGAATAAGCCTTCTCCTGGGGAAGGCCTCCAATCTTACAATACCCTCAGGGAAAAGTTCTCATAACTAGGGACTTGAAGTTTCTCTCCTGTTGTTAAGCATGCTATTTAAATGCATTGATTTTGGAAGTCTTATAATGCAGATTTCAGCTCCTTGTTCTAGGCTTGCAAAAAGCTGGACAGTTTGACTAGGTAATAAGTTTTAATATTAAGGGTTTTTTTTTTCCCTGATAGCACTGCAGAGCAAATTCAACCAAAATATCTTTAATGAAAGAGACATACCCAAAGGACACAATTTTCATTGCTCTGAGCCAAAACAGATGCAGACAGGGATAGTGTCCATTTCAATAAAGCCAGTCTGCACTCTCAGTGACTGCTGTGTAGCACCTGGACAAAGCCACTCGGGTGGCTGAGATCTAAACCAGGCAGGAACATAGTGCTAATGTGAATAGCACAACGATCTTCCAAAAGCTTTACACTAACCTTAGCTCTCTAAGTCTGACCTTGGGGCTTTCTTACAGAAAGGAGGGTTTCCCTACATTTTTTATCAGCTTGCCTCATCTGGTGTCCGGCAGTTTCTTTTTGTTTGTTTGACCTTTCTCACATCCTACCAGCAGCAATACAAACACCTGTAGGCGAACCAGGCTATCAGAGACACCTCCCGACTCCAGCTGACCTGCCCAGCTAGAAGTGACTAATCCTTAATTAATAACATGCTCTTTTAACCATACTTGTTCTGTACAGCTATACCAGGAGTAAAACACCAAAGGGAAAGATCTGCTGAATCAGACAGTGCTATTTTTATGAATTGAATTTTAACTGCAATTTCAGTCCAAGAATGAGCAAGGTCTCTGAATCACAGGCATGGTTTATTGTAGCTAGAATTGCCCCATTTGTGTCCTTTTTTTCCTGCTTGTGTTTGAAGTTATGTCTGTTTAATACCTTGCTGAACTATAACTTAGAGCAGCTGAAGGAGTATGATTAAGAAGTATATAAGAACTCTGAGAGCTCCATGTGAATACATGAGGTACCTTCTTGGTCTTTTTTTCTCTCTTTTATTTTTTCCTCCCCTTTTCCCTTTTAAGTGAATGCTGGTTAATTCTTTTCTCTCCTAAATTAAACCCACCGGGCTAGGCCAGAAGAGCAATTGCTTGGTGCTGCCAGGATATTCAAATATCCTCCTTCTTCTGTATAAAAAGCTGGTGCACAAACTTGGAGGGATAGGACAACCTTCTTAATTGCTGTCCTGAAAGGTCCCACCACAGTATTAAACACAAGCTTTGTTTCACCCCAGATCTGGCTGCATTTCAGCCATCTCCAGAGCAAGTGACTACACTCCTCTGAGTACTCTGGGACAAATGACATTATGCCTTAAACTACTAATTATTATTACAACTAACCTGATTTTTCATAAATACCAGTGCCTTTCTGAAAATGCCCATGTTAAACAGTAATGCCCTGAAGTCTCAGGCAAGGCTGTGGTTTTGTTGTATTAAGACACACAGTGGGTTGATGATGGTTCCTCTGGAGACTGATTCTCAGCCAATGCTTGTTCAAACAACCTGAGGGCAGATCCTCTCTCTCTCACCTCTGATTGCAGTGGGATACTATTCCCCAGCTCAGATATACAAAGTTAGCTGCTGTAAAGACTGTCCTGCTCTATAAAATCTAGGCTTAAAGAATTTGCCATCTGAATATATATAGAAGAGAGAAAAAAGATACATCATTCTCATTTAAATTTAAAGCACAGATTGAGCAATTTAGCCAACATCACAGAGCACATCTGAAGTACAACCAGGAGCTGATCTCCTGGACCATTAGTTTATGCCCTAGTTAGGAGAATAACTTGCCCCCAGTGTTGGGGCACAGCATGTAAACCTGTACTAAAGTGTCATTTACACTCATGGGTAGATGTTGAATTACTTTCTTGAACTGGGCGCTCTATGCTGTGTGCATATGAACGGAGCCAAGCTGTAGCAGAAATCTTGTAAATTAAAGTATTTGTTAATTAGCTTCATAATTTGTATTTAGCTGCTTGTAAAATGATTAAGTGCTTACTGTGCCTGGTACACAAAATATACATACCAGAGCAGCAAGAGAGCAGCTGAGATGTGTTTCAGGAAAGGTTGTGGAAGAATATACCCACTTAAATCCATTTGCCATGACATTTCCAAGTCAAATCTGCTTATTAAGTATTTATTGCACGTAGCCAATATAACTTTGGGACAACTTTGTAACATGGTGCCCTTGCACTTGTTGACACATCGCCTGGCCTTAAAACAATTTACTTTGAAGGCAGAGCACTTTGGCTATGATGCCACTGAACAATAGAGATACAAGACAAATTTAAGCCTTTCCATTGGGAAGCCACATAACAAGAGTGCTTGAATAATAACAGAGACTCTTCATCTTAGGAACTCTGAAATTATAAGGGCTGCAACCTGCTTCAGTCACTCATCCAGGCCTCCTTTTCAGTACCTCTTTTCAGCCACCACATCTGTCAGCACTGTACTGGCTGATTAAAAGGTGCTTTCTCCTAATTAAGAGAGAGCAGCTTTTCAGTTCTGCTGTGGTAGATCAGGAGGAACATCCCTGCAGTTGATGGACTGATCATGTATACATGAAAGGCTATCCTAGCTTCAGATTATTTTTGCTATTTAAATGAGTGAGGCTTGTTCACGTTTCCTAACTCCTCACACACCAAGAAGGTAAGAAAACTTCTCTATATTTTAGCATAACTCCTGCTATCAAATTTGGAGCCATGAGAGCCCACATGCTGACCACCACTAGAACCTCTCAGGACTTGGACATGCACA
Source organism: Eulacestoma nigropectus (assembly GCA_013397775.1). Taxonomy (NCBI): domain Eukaryota; kingdom Metazoa; phylum Chordata; class Aves; order Passeriformes; genus Eulacestoma; species Eulacestoma nigropectus. Next base: position 1,419,747 of record VZTE01004350.1, on the reverse strand, counting down.
CAGAAACCAACAATATACTGCCTTAACTGAGCTGGTCTCTATCACTCCATGTTATACCTGCTCATTTGTTGCTACTTCCCTGCACCTTATAGTAGGTGTGAGAAGCTCCCCCCTCCCTCCTTACAGGGCAGGCTATCCTAAGCCCCCTCTCTTTCTAGGCAATTACTCTGCAAGTAGAAACAAAGCCAAGAGAAGCTGATAATAATGTTTGATCATGCAGAAAAATACATGTTGAAAGAATGTTGTGGTTTAACCCCAGCCAGCAACTAAGTACCATGCAACCATTCCCTCACTCCCACCCTCCCCAGTGGGACTGAGAGGAGAATTGGGAAAAGGTAAAACCCACAGGCTAAGAACTATTTAATAATTGAAACGAAGTCAATTGTTATTATTGTTGTTGATATTGTTCTAATGATAATAATAATAATAATGAGAAAGAGGAATAAAGCCCATGAAACACAGGTGCTGCACAATACAATTGCTCACTCCCCCCTGCCCAATGCCCAGCCCATCCTCCAGCAGCAGCTGGCCCCTCCTGGCCAACTGCTCCCAGTTAATATACTAAAGCATGATGTTTCAGGGTATGGAATATCCCTCTGGCCAGTTTGGGCTAGCTATCCTGGCCACACTCCCTCCTGGCTTCTTGTGCATCTGCTCCCTGGCAGAGCATGGGAAACTGGGAAGTCCTTGACTTAGGGTAAGCACTACTTAGCAACAACTAAAACATCAGTGTCTTATCAACATTATTTTCATACTGAATCCAAAGCACAGCCCTGTACCAGCTACAAAGAAGAAAATTATCTCTATTCCAACCAAAACCAGGACAGGGAAAGCAGAAGAGAACTGAGTGAAGAGTTACTGTCCCTTTTGGGAACTATTATTGCACTGCTACAGTCATCCAACACAGCCTGGGTGAGTTACTGCAGCCTCAGATAGGCTCATGGTGCTCTGGGAAGAGGTTCCATGTGTAAAAAACTATTTCCATAGAGAAATGCTTCCTAATATCCAGTCAGAACCTTCTCTGTCAGTTTTGAACCATTCCAATGCATCCTACCACTGGGTGCCAGGGAGAAGAGATCTGCACCTCCCTCTCACTTTCCATCCTCAGGGTGGGATTGTGCTGCAGTCAGGGTCCAGGTCTGCAAGAGGGACTCACAACTGTCACAGAGTAGATAATAAGAAAAATAATTAACAGAACAGGGTCCTTTGGATGATATGAAACAAGACACAGAATTATGCATATGACAACTAGAGCTCCCTTCTGGCACTCCTGGAAGCCACGTGCTGGGGCTGAGCCTTGGGCTAGGAGCCAGCAACTCCTGTCAGCTCTTCCTATCTGTTCTCCTGGAAGCCTTAGATATACTTTGTACTTCCACACTACATGACAAACACAGCTTAGTCATGCTTCACAACTCCCTAGGAGCTGGTTAGTATCATTCTCCCCCTTACACTAATGGAGAAAATGAGCCAGAAAAAGGTTAAATGACCTTCTCCAAAGCACACAGCAAGTCAGTGATGGAATCAAGATCAGACCCCAGGGCTCTTGGCTACCAAATCTCATGCTAGATTAATGCACAGTGCCTCTATGCAGGTCCAGCTGTGGCCGAACTTTTCAGATGGTTATCCACATTTCTGAACTAGCCAACCATACTAAGAAACCCAGCTCCTGAAGGATGATTCTGGCCTTTGCTTTCAGGAGTTAATTACATGCCTGGTCCAGAGTGTGATGTGACAATCCGTTTGCAAATGTTACTCCAGTGGTTTATTTGAAGCGCCTGGCAAACACTTGCTGGAGAAAAGGTGGAGAACCAGCAGCTACCCTAAAAGCTGGATCCTTTTTCACCAGTAATTTTGTTTCTATTGAAGAAAAACTTGTCCAATACATCATTCTTCCTCAAAAATCAATAGATGTACAACAGAGAACCACACTAAATGGCAGACAGTAATATGATGCAGTTGCTGTATGAAGAATTGCTTTTCCCCATGCAACTTTTCTCGATTATAAATTCAGCCAGAGCTAGAGAAACATCCTCTTAGAAGAGGATCCTTATGCAGGCAGCATATAATTCTGATTAAACTGCTTCCAAATTAAGCCAGGGGCTCAGCTACTGTTTCTGTGTTGCACTGAAGCCCAGTTAGTACTTCTCTGTGGAAACAAGGATGAAATTCCTCTATATTCCATTCAGTGGAGGAGAACTGCCATCAGCTTTAATGGCATAGGGTGCATGGCACAGATTTGCTCCTCTCAATGCTGTATATTCAGGGCCAACTCTAGGAAGAGTCAAAAGAGGCAGACACAGCTGCAGAGCAGGCAGGACAACAGCAAAGCTGAGGCACACTTGGGCTATGCCAAAATGCAGAAATCTAGATGGATGGATGCTGCTGGGGAAGGCAGAAGCAGAAAGGGGATTGGCCTTCGGACTGACAGCCTTGTCCCCTCTTCCATCAGCTTGCAAAGGGAACAGCAAGCTGGCTCTGATGTCTCTGGCCCGTCTCTTTCCCCAGGGCAGGAGAGGCAAAGCCTCACTGCACAGTGATTCCACATCCTTGGGGGTGATAGTATTTGCTATGCTCCTGAGACACTTCAAAGAATGGGGATTGGGATTTTTTTTTTTTTTTTGGTAATATTATTTGAATATATTTATTAAATGAGGGTCAATTTCCTTTTTTTTGTTTTGTTCTGTTACATTCATTTCCTTCCCTCTTTTTCACTAGACGAGTTTCTTTAAAACCTCAGAGATGAAAACTGAGCCAAATTTTCAGAACTCATGTGTGGGTTTGCTCTTATTTTCCTGGAAGAGTGACTCCATCTCTCAGACCATCATATATTATCTCACATGCCACCTCAAGTCTTTTTTGACATGTGGCTGACAGCTCCTCTTTTCCTCTCTCATCCAGCTGGCAGCCACAGAGCACTTACAGCACCTTGATATGGCCCCAAGACACAGAGGGACCTTTGCTCTCCCATTTGCCCATCACTTTCAGTAAGTCACAATGTAAAAGTCCTCTTCTTCTGATGCACTGATTGTTGTTCAAATCTTCCCTGGCAGCCTCCCCACCTGCCTACTTAGGCTGATAAACATCCTCAGTTCTGTCTGGCTTTCCTCAAACTCTGGATGAATTCAACATGACTTGTATGTAAATACTGATAGAGCTGGCTGGTGAGATTAAGTTATTGCCCAACAATCCCTTCTCTTTGCTGGGTCTTTATACCTTTGCAGTGGCACAGAGCAGTAGGCTTAGCACCTAAACATCTGGATATAAAGTGATATGCAAACCACTGTGGTGAGCCCTGCCATATAAAACTGACATATCACTACCTTAACCAGAGCAAGAGAAAGTATTTTCAGTAATGCAGAGGAAAACTGCTCTGCAGCCCCATTCTGTGATGCTGTAAAACACATTATGTCCAAGTCTCCAAGGCTTTTGCCAAAGCATCCTGACCTTGTGTTTGCACCCATCACACTCTGAAAAATACAATCTTCAAACTTAATTATTCTCAGTGTGCTACTAAAGCAAGTGAGCCTCTCATGGGTGGCTGCTTTCATGATAGGGTATCACCAATTTTCATTTTATCTGGAATATGAGATATTTTTCTAGTGAGGCCTGCAATTTGCTGTGTAAAGATGCTTCCTATCAGTCTGTGCTGCACCAAGATTGCCTTTCACACAGCACTGGCTGTGCAGGCACCGGCTGTGAAAGTGCTCAGACCCACAACAATGCTGAGGTCACTTGCAGAGAGGTGGATGGTGCTGCCTTGCAGGCGATTTGAAGGACCAGCTGTTTTCCCTGCCGACAGAGATGACAGACCAGGGACTGCCACTGCCTCACCCTCTTCTCCATGTATAATGTTAATGTGCAAAACTGCCCCTTTGCCCTCCTACAGCTGCAGCTTCTTCTGTGCATTGGTCCATCCCAACAACCTGACAGTGCTGCAGTATAGCATTTTATTTGATTGATTTATTCAGAGTTAACTAAAATTCATGTTCTTTGCTTGAGAAAATGCACAGATTTTAACTAAGGAAAAAGAACTATGCTTTGAACAATTTTGGGCCAGGCTATAAACCTACCAGAATCCCATAATTACAGAAACTGTCCTTCATCCTTTCCACACCTTTTCCCCTCCTCCATAAGGGGTATAAGTCAGGGACAGCACAGATTCAGGGTATGCCAAATTCACAGTGGTTGCAGACCAGCAGAGGAAAGCAAACCCTATAGGTAAAAACCAGACACCTCAGTGAGGCTTCACCCTCCGCACTTTATACAAGGGTTGAGCTGACCTCACCTGGCAGAGTATCAGAGAGGAAAATCTCCCTTTGAACTATCCCAGGCTCAACCAGAGAGGCTAAAACCTGCACTTTCAGTCACACTTTTGTTCCCTTGGTAAAGAAACTGTGCACCCCAATTATGGATTTAACTAGCTGCAGTGTCTAATCACAGCTTTCTCACCTTCACCACATTCTTCACCTCACAGGTCAGGCAATTTCTTCAAAAAACATCATGGTCCTTTGAAAGTTTCTGTTAATTTCAGAGACTGATTTGGGGTTTTTTTCCCCTCACATCACCATGTTATCTGCCCCTCTCCAGCCTATGATACAAGGATGCAACTTTAATTAGAGCATTCTTTTGTCTGATAGCAAAAATCAGAGTGAGAAAAGAAGGCATTTGTTTCTCTCCATTTCTCTGCACTAGCACTTTCAGCTGCCCACCTATGATCTGAATATAATCAAAAACATTATCATGCTCTTTGCTTGCTCACGTCCTCATTAATACCTCAGCTGGCAAGGTAATTTCTCAGCCCAGTGTGACTTAGCAGGGGGTAAAGCTGACGTAAGACTCTGCAAAAATAATGCAAGCCACCAGAAATGGTTCAGTCCATTTTTTTTCAGAAAAGTATTGAGAAAAATCCTGTAGTCAGATGCTAACAGAGACAAATGGCACACCACTCCGGGCTGTTTCAGGGCAAGCCTGTGGACTGTGTGTTGGCTATGCCCATGTGGTTGTGCCCAGTGTTAACCTGTTTGCATGTTAGTCTCTCTGTGCTATACTGACTTGACTTTTTTGGCCATGCTGAAGCCCCACTGCCCCAGTATAAGTGCATGGGACTCACAGGCTTTCATGAACATTTTGCATCTTCTTTGGAGGAGCAAGGCTGACAGCAAGTGACTAAAATACCAGGTGGAAATACAAGAGTAAAGGGTCCAAATTACACCTCTGCCATGGATTTTCTGAGCCTAGATAAGAGCTTTGGCTATGCCCACATCAGTAAAGTGCAGACTGAGGTTGTGCAGACCTTGACTGGTATCTTCAGAAAGTGCAGTCTCACTGCAGGAGTAGCTGTGTTAGGTGCAGTACTGTACAACTTTTCAGATATGCAATGTATTCATGTGACTCAACATCACAGCCTTTTCACAGAGCAGGGTGGCTCTTAATCCTTCTTGGCCTTGGATTCCCATCTATAGTGTGAAATTATTAGTGCTTTCTTGCCTCACTGAAGTCCTGTGAGAATACATGTTGGTGGGGGGCCCTGATCATTTAGCAACAGAAAGTATTGCTGACAGATTTTACACTCTGTGGATCTGTAGAACTACTCTGACCCAACTGCTGCCACTGAATTTCCTGGTTTGCAAAATGCTTTTTGCCTAGACAACATTATCTATGGAGACTTATTCTCTTCAGGGTTTAGTGGCAGTCCAGATGTGAACAGGATTGAAGGTGCCCAAGGGTAAGAGTGATATTTTCTGACAAGGACAGGTTTTGAGCATTTTACTGCAGTGGTCTGGAGCATTCTGCCAAACAGCAGGAAAGAGCCTACGTTCAGCCACAAATCTGCATGTAACCTGGTGGCTGACAGACTAATCTATCATACACCAGAGACTTTCAATAAACTCAAGGTGCCAAACCTGCTAGTTGAGGGTCCTAGAATATTTTTACAATTTGCCATATTTCTGCAAGCTGCAACTTGAAGGAACTCTTCTGGGACATCAGTCATTCTACTCAGCCCTCAGCTCCTAAGCTTGCATGATCCAGAGCTTTTTTAATGCTTATACAGCCAGAAGCATAATAGTCAGAAAAGGGTGTGCCTAGGCTGCTGTGCTTTCCCTAAAACAACCCTTGAAAATTCATACAGCACCTTCCCTGCTCCCCAACTAACCATATTGATGCCCCATCTCTGGAAGTGTTCAAGGCCGGGTTTACTGGGGCCCTGAGAAACCTGATCTACTGGGTGGCGTATTTGTCCATGCTGGGAGGGTTGGAACTAGATGATCTTTAGGGTCCCTACTAACCCAAGCCTTTCTATGATTCTATGGTATCTCCTCCCTTGCACCTATCTACTTGGCAGTAACAGGCCCATTCAGATCAGCTCTAAATCAAGTACAAAAATCACCTCTGTCAAGCATCAAGACTTGCATGACCAGCAGCTCAGTAGTTTTACGTTTATTGCAGAGAAGTCTGGCAGTCCATAATGACGTGCACTTTACTTGCCAGTTCTGAGTCCCTTGATGCAGCTTTTGCTCCCGAGTCTCCACCTCTGGGCTCTTGTTGGCAACAGCCAGTTGTGACAAGGGCTCCTGAGCTGCACTTCTCCATGAGACAGCCATGGGGGACGATCTTTTCCCATCTCCTGATGGAGCTGACAGCCCTCTTGGGAGGCAGAACTGTGAGGGCTTCTGGCCATGACTGTTTCTGGCTGGTTTTCCTCAGTAATACCTCCACTCACTGTGAACAGCTGACCCTCATAGCCATGCCTCTCACATCCGCAGCCCCATCAGGCCATGGCCCCGAGCTGACACCCCTGTAGCGTCCTTCTGGGAAAGGTCAAATGTTTGCCTTAGGACTTCCCAGCCACTCTCTCTGCAGTCATTTGTTTGGGTGCCATCCTCCTGTTGTCCAAGCTGTTTCCCTTCAGCTTGCTGTTGTGCCAGATTTTCACACGGTGTCTCAAACACCTTCCTTTACACCTTTTATGTTGTCCTCGCCAGGGAGCTCTTGTGAAGCATGATTTTTGGCCTGCCTCCAAGCAGGGTCTTTCATATCATCACTTATTTACTGGCTTCTGTCTGTGCCCAGCCAGCAATGAGACAGTCTCGAGGAGTAAGGCTCCTTGAGGAGGTGGAATGCCACAGCTCCACCATGTCCCTCCTCCACAAAACTCACCCTCCCTGGGGTCTGGGCACCCTGCCTACAGCACAGGTGAGACAGCAGAGCACTGCTTCTCCAACAGAGAGGTGAAATCACTGTGATCATATTTTCAATTTTTTTCTCACTAATATTGAGGTCTAGATTATTGTTTTTCCTCCCATTAAAATAAGTTCAAACAGCGATCACTTGTGCTCAAGAGCTGAAAAAAGCAGCAAATATTTCAAAACAATCACTCATTCACAAAAGAAAAACAGTACATTAAAACACTAACACTATATCCAAAACAAAAACAAAACATGGGAACTGTGAGTCAAAATGAAGGTTATGAATTTTTGAAATGTGTGTTTTTATACCTAATGAAATGTGACTCATAATATGGGTAGTGTACATTTACAATGTTCTAAACTATTGACATCCTTTCTTGCAAGCTTTGGATTTTACAAATAATGTGACAAGTAAATACGTTGCTTAGAAACCATGGTGGGCTTTTGAAACCAATTCTTTTGTTTCTGGGATTTTAACTTGGCAGGTGTTTTTGGTGCACTGGAGTTATCAAACTCCTCTGGTTTACTCTCAGACAGCACCAGTCATTTAAGGAGGGCTCTTAGATAAGGAAAAAGCTTAAAAATCTGAGGCTCATGTTATTTCAGCTCCCTGTCTGCATGGCATGCCCTCAATACCTCTTACAGTTTCAGTCACGCTGTGTCCAATTCCTGAAACCAAAAACCCTTGTGAACCCCTGGATTTTCTAGGAAGTATTTTCTATGAAGCTTTGAAACACAGGATGAACTAAGCCAAAGAGATGCTGTGGTGAGGTCATACGGCTTTTAAACAGAGACAGACAGAAGCAGTCTGAAATAATTTATAACGCTATCATCTAAGAGAATGATGTTAACCAGGAAATTGAGAAGTGGGAGTACTTATAAACGCCACCCTGATCCCAAACTCCTTCCACAACCCCAGAATAGCTGGCGTTACTACTAATATGATCTACAGCAGCACATTTAAACATGGTTAACATTTAAATTTAGGTTTCATAAATTGCACCCTGCAGAGATGGATAGAGACAGCTCCTATCTCTTTGAGGTATTGTTTCATTTGCAAATTCAAGCAGATGGTGCACGAGCAACTAATGACTCAAAAAATCACCCCTAAAAATAGTCTAGAACAAGGTGTGGATTTATCAGGGAAGAAGGCAACAGAAAAGGCTTTACTTCCCCTTCCCATTTCTCAGGCACAGCTCCAGGAGCTCAGCACACCCGGAGCTGTGCAGCACCAAGCACCCCATCCACACCCCATTTTCAAGAACCTCTCCCCATCACCTCACACAGGGTGGAGCTGAGATGGTGAAGAGGAAATGGGCTCAGCACTCCCCACTTTCTCCACACCAAGCATGTGTATCCAATCAAAAAAAAAATACTCTGGGAAATTACATCTTTAATAACTGTACCCTGAACTGCTCAGCACAGCTGTGTGGCACCACTGAAACTTTCCACCTCCCAGTCAGGTGGGTAGTGCTTCATGAAAACTGACTTCTCCAAGCAAATTCTATCAATACTTGTAACTTCTTCCTCATGAGGCAATACCCTGCACTATCGTGTAACTCCACCAGGAAGCCAGGTTTGCTGTCACTCCCCTGTTTATGATGATGTTGTACCCCCTGTCTAACCACACTCGTACAAACTCTTGGGGAGGCAGGGAGTCCCGGGTCCCTACTAACCGGGGTTTGAGCAGGGGTGAGGGACTGCGTGGGGGAAACCTGCTGTGCAGCCCAATTATGTAAACCACAAATTCCTCAGAGCACCGTGTCTGTGCAATGCCTGGCAGAAGGCACCGTTCACAGCCATCCCCAAAGCAATGCCGTTCTGAAGTAATAAATATTAATCATTTCTTGGTAAAGATCTCAGCACAAGTAAAGCCGCAGCTTGAAAACTAAAATGTTTCTATATGAAAAGCAGGAGGGCCTCTGGCAATTTGAACAGCTACAGGAAGGTAAGTGTTATTATTTACTGCACAAATACAGGCAGAAAACTTATATTAAATCACACTTCAGTTGTTTCTGTGAAGCGTAAAACTCTCCTTCTGTTACACATCTTGCTCTTTTCTCTTGCTTGTACCATGAGTTCTTCCACCTCTGCTCCTCATGTCCCTGTCCTCTACTGCTGAGTATACTGAGAAGAAAGACTCTCTTCCTCCATTTTCATTAACAGCAGAAACTGATACCACAATGTTATCTGATTCTAAATGTTATACTTTAACTGATTTGTTAGACCATGCTTAGTATTTTTTTTTTTTGGCTTATCTGTTTATTCTGCAATAAAAAATAGTTGCTATTGGGGCTCACGATTCAACAATTTCTGACATATATGATTTCACTGAAGCACAGCCCTTTTCCCCATTATAAAATAGCTTTAAATTTGTAAGACATTGCCTGTGCTTATCGTATGTGTTTCCCCCTTCCTCTTGTGACATCCTAAATAAAAATAATGTTTAAAAATAAAGGAAAACATATGATAACTATATACAATGGGCCAGAAGAAAGAGTTGCACCAAAAGGCATTGGGTGAGGATCTGAATACATCAGCCAGATGAAGCAAACAGGTTCTGAAGTGAATTCTAAGAGAGGAGAAAGCAACCATTCACATTGCCTCTATCACTTACACAAAGGTGTGTAGATGAACCTGGTTCTGAGCGAAAATCTGGCCATGGCAAATAAACCATAAAGTCAAATTCTGTGCTGGCAGAGGGATGATGTAGAATGATTTACTGTAGCTCTTCTAACATTCACAATACTGAGTGAGATGCCAGCTCTCTGCTTCATTAACCAGTCATTTTGATTACATCTTTTTTTTTTTCTTTTTAATTCTAGTAATTTTCTCTTCTTTGCAATTATACTAGATGTCTAAATCCCTCTACATAAATTATAGCTTTCTTTTCGAGGGGGAAACTGGACACATAAGCTGGAAACACACTGTCCTCTGAAGCCAGAACCTGAGGGGAAAGAGCTTGAGCAGCAACCCAAGACTAATTAAAAGATTATCTTTACCTTGCTCCCACAATGAGCTGGTTCCTGTTGGCATCCAGTGCAAGCTGAGAAAAGTCATGCACACCTGGATAGGTGAAATTCGACACCCAGGGCTTCAGATCTGCAATGAAAATGAGAAAGCAGAAAACAGTAAAGCTGCTCCAGAAGCAGTGAGTTCACCTGCACATCCACTAATGGATTTCCTACAGAGTTATCTGTCAGGGGAAGGCTAATTAATAATCTCTTTAAAGGGTTTCTATTTATTCTGATTCTCAGCAGAATGTGCAAAAAAACCCACACATAAACACAAGGCCGTCTCAGCAGTTATTTTCACATCCACGATGGAGTGTCAACATTGGTTTCAGAGACAACAGCAGCTCAATTTCACTTCTGTTAAAAATGAGGAAACATCTTCAGTGTCAGGATTAAGTGGTGTAAAGGGATGAGGCTGCCTGCCATAACACTTCCCTAGCCTTGCCTTCTGTGCTAATCAAAGGGAAACTGCTGCCTGCCAGAAAGAGAAGGTTGTGCCAACTGATGAAGAACCAAGTCAGAGTACTGGTGATCTGCACTCAGGACCTTGCTGCTCCAATAACAGATTCTACCTTCTCTTTCAGGTCTTAGGTTCCCATCTAGGTTTCACTTTACCTAGCATCTCAGATCATATCAGCTAAATCCTTCCTTCATTTTCAGATGGTGGCATGTTGAGTGTCATCACAGCATCTTTGTGGCTGAGCAATTGCACAGGCTTGAGACTGGCTTTATCAACTGGCTTGGATTTGCCCATCTAGGCAAGTGTCCAAAATGCAATCACACAGGTTAAATGCAAAGCAATAGATTTGGCTATGCTTTGCTTGAAGAGACAAAGCTCTTCCAGAAGTTACATCTGTTAACACAACATCAACTGAGCAATCCAGGGCAGGTAGTCCTGTCCTAATAAAAAATATACCTGTTTAAAAAAAAAAAAAAAGGTGAATTACTATTTTTAGGGTACTCTCAGGCATGACACTAAGGTATTCACAGCATCCCATCTTTCAGTACCACTACCAACTTTGACCTTGTGTATATTACAGATCACAGAATTTCAACCTCTCGCCTTACACCTTCATATAACTGGGAACAGATTTAAATGTATCTTTCAAAAGTCATCCAGCTTTACTGTGAGGACTTCTCTTGAGAATTTATTCTGTTAATTACATTGGCTGTAAAATACATGGAGAATACCAAATACCTCAGGGGGCAAGGCACAGATGAGACCAAATCAGTATGGCTGTAGTCCCTCTGTGACCTGTTGACAAGTAGCCCTGCCTCATTTAAGGACTGGTTGTTGAAGATCCAGGAGGCTCAACATGGAAGGTAATATCTTCTGGTCTCATGCCAACAGGATACCAATACACGGGCCAATGACCTGGTGACTCATAACAATAATGATGTAGCTCAGACCAGTTCAAAAGAGCTCTGAAAAACCATGTTCCACTGTCATTTTATATCCCCAACGATAAATTGAGAAGTCTCACTGAAGGCAGTCAGGTTTGAACGCTTTGCTGCAGGCATTAGTTTCCCTTTCCACGGGGGCGAGAGGACAGTGCTGATGAGGAATGTCACTAAGGCCTGTGGTGTCTTGGCATGCTTCACAGGATTACAGATGTGCAGCGGTTTAAAACCTTTGATGTAGAGATATTTGTAGAGCAATTTCAAGTCCTTTCTCACTCCAGGGATGGACAAACCTTAATCAATGCTCGCCCTTAAGTTATCGAAACTTTTAGAACACACATATAAAAAGTCCCTGAAGTCTACATGGCCTGCCTCTCTTTCCAAAGCAGGACCTTGTCATGGAGCTTCTGCCTCTGCCCTGAACACCACCATGTTTCATAACAGCTCCTAGGGTCCCTGACCATGGAGCTGGACACCATCTGGCCTGGCCCCATGCCCTGCCTAACTGGATGCTGCCAGGGCCCCTCCAACAGTGAGACCTCCATCCTCACAGTAATAAAAACTCTACTGCTAGGAGCTGGAGGGTTTCAGCCCTTCTCAGCATTCCTGTCACACTGTGTAACCACACACAACATGTGTACCTCCTCTGCTCTTCAATGAAAAGGCATGAGTTAAGGAATAACTCCTCTAACCTTCAAGCATCTCCACCTCCTACACTCCTCTGGGACCCTTAATGATGTGCTAGCACCAGGGAGGCACTGCAGTTTCACCTCTGGCATTCTCCTAACTAATGGGGCTCTGACTTCTTTTCCTGTAGCTCTTTAGCTGCAGAGACATTTCTGAGCCAAGCAGCAGAACCAGCAACAATAACACCTTTTAGGCAGGTTAGCTGGCTGACGTGCTGCAGATCTTCTGGCACTTCTGTTCGTGATGGGGGTAGGATTAGAGGATTGCTATATAATGATGATAACTTTTAAGGATCCTGCTTTTAGGCCATAATTTCTCTTGTCATTTTACCTCCTCTTCTACTGACTCTTTCCTACAAACTAACCCACTATTAGGGTGCAGTGGCAGGCAGAATATTTCTTCATCTGCTGCTCTAAGCAAAAGCTCCTCACTTCGGAGAGGTACACTCCTCAGTGCTTCCTTTTAATGGCAAGCTCTGACAAACTACAGGTAAAAATAATTTTTTGAAAACTAAAGACAGTAGTTTGCTTGCATCTTTCCAAGTTGGCTCAAATGTCAATCAAGCCCAAAAAATAACAGGCAGTGTCTTGATTTCTATTAGTACTGCAGGTGGTACAACTTATAAAGAAACCCCTTCCAGTTATTAAATTAAAGGCTGAAAGGCATGCATCCTCATAGCAAAATTGAGCTTTTATAGGCATGTAGTTGGAGATTATTAAACCCAGCATGGTCCCAGATAAGAATGTATAAATGCAAGTTGTCAGAATTAATGCCAAATGGCACATTTTCCTTCCCAAACTTCTTTCTTCTTGTTAAGAGGGAATGCAACTGCAACCAAGAATCAGGACATGGGTCTTTTTTCATTCAACACATTCAAGTCTACTACTCAGACCACAGGCATCACTAAAACATTTTCAGCTTCACTCTAAAACTAACTCAATACTTCAAGGTAAGTGCTGCCCTAGGTCCACCCCATATTAGCTGAAGTTTACACATATGGACCCAATGAACTCCAGAGATTGCTTGTATTTGACCTTCTTCTGAAGGCTGATTTTTCCAGTGCTGACTCTTTAATTTGGCTGGAAACCTTCAATGCTGGGGCATGTTTACATTTGCAAAAGTATCTGTTTAAAAACAGTATGAAAAATTAAAAACCAAGGCTCTGGCTTTGCATGTCGGCAGCAGGAGATGGAAAACTAGGAACCACATGGCTTAGGGGCAAAATGTTCATCAAGGCCTCCTTTGTGCTTCTCGTCTCTAATCATTTCCAGGGGGTAAAAGATCCATGCTCTCACTTCCTCCACATGAAAACCAATGAACAAAAGTTTAATAGTTTCCAACACCATCCATCTCCACATATCTGATTCAGAACCTCTAAAGCCATGCAAGTCCCTCTGCAGCTCAAGGTGGTTCAGGTATCCAGCTGCAAAGAAGACAGAGCTCTGAAGGAAATGTAAGTTCTCAGGCACAGCTGTGCTCAGCTATTACGCAAGCCTAAGACAAGGTGAAAAGAGGCCCTCTGCCATTTCAGCGGGTGGTCCCTGCAGCCTCTAGCATGCTGCTCTGCTCTGACTTCCGGAGAGCACAGGGCTGGGACCAGGATTACTCAGCTGCACAAAGAACAGCAAGACAAGTTGCAGGAGCTGGGTTTAAGGACCTGATCCAGAAGCTCTTCAAATCATTGGCAGTTTTCCACTGAGCTTGATGGGTTTTGGATCAGCTTCTAAAGATACGGTAAACCTGGTAACACTTGAGTCTTCATCTCCTCAGAATCAACTGCTCCCCACCTCACCCTTACTCTGTGTGTTTTGGAGGAAAGAAATACGTAAACACTGAGCTGAGGCTTCCCTGTCTGAAGGACAGCATTTACTGCTTCATCTTACTTAAGCCCACTTGTTGCTCCCATCCCCAGCAGGCTCTAACAGCTTTGTGCTTTCAGCACACACCACACAAGAGCAGAGAGGTTAAATGCCCATGCCTTGAAACTGCAAAGCCATTGTCGGTGCATGGAGTATGGCTACCCACAGTGCTATTCAAGAGCAGCTCTTGCAAAATCATTCTCAGCAAGGATTTCCTATTTGAAGCAAAAGAAACTAAACTGAACAGGACCAAGGATTCTTTGTGTAAAATGAGGGTATACCCACCTGCACAGACTAAACATGGTCCTATCCTAGGACTGCACATGAAAGCTTCAAAGAGATCATAAAAAGACCTTAAGAGAGATAAATTCAGAGGGTCCCCATTCCAGAAAAGATAACCTGAATCCCATACCTTACGTAAGGCTCCTGTAAAACAGGCTGATTCAACAGTAAAAGTTTTTGCAATAAAGTAGAGTATACACAGCACTTTGGACCTGTCAGACTGAATGGCAATAAAGAAGTACCTGTTCTGCAGATACTCGGACCTACTTTTGTGCAATGCTAACTTGAGCACACATTGAGTGCTTCCCTTACTGCCTTCAGCATGGTCTTTTCTAAGTTCTCTTAGCTTACTAGTTCAGCACATGCTTAATTACTGTGAGTATTGCAACACCTCTGGCAAGGCCCAGATGACGGCCATGACTTCTGTAACTTGTACAATATCCTCCCCTTTTGGTTTGCTTCAGCCCTGGCACAGGGCAGATTATGTATAATGATTGGCAGATACTCCAGTTTGCAAGTACTCAGCCACTCAGTTTTATTTCAGACCACCCACCAGCCTGGAGGACTCTCAGTGTTGGATTTGAACCATGACCAAGAGATGCAAATCATTTTGTAAAATAAGGAAAGGCCTCAGGCTCTCTTCTTGGTATAGACTGATGAAATGTCCCCTTTTCAGAATCAGACCTACCATCTCAGACCATCCTCTGCTTCAATTATCCTCAGTATTCAGAGCATTTTCCATGAAGTAGACAGTTGCCTGCTAAGACTGAGGCCACAGTTTCCATTCTGTGTGGGTCCCTGACCAGACCCATCAGAGACAAGGCAAACAAGGCTGTAACCAAAGCTGAGAAGGCTAATGACTACCCAGCCATGCTATCACCTGTCTTTTCAAATGCTGCAAGTGTGGACATTTCCAAGAATGCATAGAAGTTACAGTGAAATTACAGCATTCTCTTTATTGGACTGACAATGAATCATATTTTAATATCAGCTTCATTTTAAATTTTAGCTCTCAGTTGTAGGTCACACCAAAGATTAGTGCAATAGACTTTGGACATTAACTTTTACTCCCACCCCATGCTGAGTTATAAGAGTAGCCTCTGCAAAGCAAAACCACTCCACAATTTAGCAAATTTATCAGGGGAGGGACAAATCTTTTGCTGCACGGGCAGAGCTGAGCAAAAAAATGTGTCAGCACTCAGAGCTCAACTTTACTTATGAGGCCAAAAAACTCAATCTGGCTTTACCCCAGAAGTCCTCCTACACATACATATCACCCGGCTGTTTTATCTTCCCATCACCACCTCCACCTCATTACGGATATTCTTTCTTTCTTTCTTTAACCTGATCCATTGAAATCTTTAATTGTACATTAAATATGTCCTCATCCTAACTGCTGCAATTTCCAGTGTCATTGTCCTCTCAAATCTCTGATCTTCACTCACAGCTCTGAGGACTGAGAAGGCTGTTGACAGAATACATGCTCTCCTTCACAAAACAGGTGAAACCAGCAGTTTCCTTCTCTGTCCCCTCAATGCCTAAACCCAAGTCAGATGTTCTTCCAGCAGTCTCATGCTGGAACCATTTCATGGTTTCATTCAGTTTACCCTTCTGACCCCATATTCACCTCTCCTCCCACTCCTGCTTTCTTTCCTAGCAGTCTTCACCTTCCAGCCATGTTTCTACCTCATTTCCTGCCCACTCAAACAATTTTTCCTGTCTTGACCAACTACAAAGCCCCTTCTCAGATGAAAGAACAATGAACTAGCCCATGAGTGACCCATGAGTCACTGTGATAGCTCCTCTCAGCACTCCTCTCTCCCCTCCTGCAGCCCGCGCAGACCCAGCGGGACCAGCGGAGCCTCCTTTTCCAGCCTGCACAGCTCACACCGAGCTGAACAGCAGCGCAGCCTGCGGGGAAAGACGTGAGGGAGAAGAACATGGAGGCTGCACGTTCAGGGAGAAAGAGAAAGTCAGTCACGTGAGACGACGCTGAGATGGCGGCGGGAGAAAAGGGTGTGTGCGTTCCGGCGCCAATCTTAAAACCCCTTCTAGCAGCTGCGGAGGACTGAACTCTTTAAATCATTTTAAAGTATGGGGAGATGAAAATCCATGCCTGTGAGAATTCATGTTGCAGCCTGTGAAGATGTAAGAGAATGCCTATGCTACGCCATGTAGTTGTGAAGCAGCTTTTAGAGGTTTGTGAAGAAGCAGAGAAGCCCTTGTGTTTATGCTGGAATAATTCATGTTTAAAAGAGACTGGAAGCAGAGAACCTTTGTGTTTGGGCTGGAAGAATTCATCTTTAAAAGGACTTGTAGCCCCATATGATGGTCCATGATCGCAGTGTGAATGTACTGTGGAATTTTCATGGGAGAGATTTCACTTCAGTAGGTAATTTCCGGGCAGACTACTGAGATTGTGAAAAAATCAGAAGTTTGCAGCATCAGTAGAAGGAACCTTTTCCCCTAAGCATAAGAAAGAGACTTTTAAAGACTGTAACACTGACCAAAATTGTTACCTTTGGTGTGAGGTGGTAAAAGGAGAGGAGAGTGCTGGAGGGAGGAAAGGAGGGGGGGGGGAAGGAGTTTTTGCTTGGAGAGTCCTGGAGGGAAGAGGGTTTTGCTTTCACTTCTTTTTATTTCTTGTTACTTTAAACTCTGTTAGTAATAAACTTCTTTATATTCTTTAAAGTTTTAGGCCTGCTTTGCATTTCTTCTCATCCTTATCTCACAAAGTGAAAAGCATGTGATCAAACTACTACACTAAATTGGTGTTTCCGCCCGGTTGGCAAACCAAACCCGCTACAGCGACCCAAGAAGCAAGAGTTGCTAATGTCCCTCTCCAAACTGTCCCAGAAAATGTGGATAGGAGATGACTGGAACAAGAAAAAATAAAACTTTTTCTTTTAGTAATAAGACTTTTTCTCTTGCTCTTGTTAAAGAAGGAATAGTCCTATCCCTTAGCTACCAAAGAATAGAACAGAACAGAAGAAAAGGCTCTGTTCTTTACCATCCTGAAGGGAAAAAAACCCCAAACCAAAGACTCGGGTCTTGCCTCCACAGAGCCATAGGAATCACAATAAACATAGTAACATTTAAAGATCTGGATGATTTAAAGATTTGGATGATTTAAAGATCCGGATGATTTTGTGCCTCTTTCCTTAATGCCTACAGCTCCTCTCTGAACTGATCTTGCTGAGTTTCTTCCATCCCAAGAGAGAAATGACAGCTGGAGATGTAGGCATGGTCCCAAGAGCCCAATAGCACTGACACAGGAGTTCTCTGTCTTGAGCAAATCATGAAACTATTTAATGTCTCAGTACTTCCAGTTGTTAGATGGGTTTAGGGATACTGGCTGGTGCATCAAGGCCTAATTATCTGTAACACACACGAGGTACAGGAGGCACTAAGTATTGCTTATTGCATACTAAGCATTTTGACTCTTTGTTTCCTAAATTTTAATCATTTCTTCAAAACAAGTGTTGCTAAATTGTTTCAATATGGAGAAGAAAGAACTTAGTCCAAACCTAATTTTTGCAAAAGTACAATTATAACTGCTTGTTTATTTACTCTTTTATTATTAATATGGAGCAGCTGGCAAAACCCACCAATATAAGAGGAAGAACACAGGGATTCAGTCCCAGATAAAGAAAACACTAAATAATAAGCGTGAACTAGTGCTCACTTCCAGTATGGGACAGTGTGCTGGTAAATTGTCCTGGGGCCACCTCAAGGAAGGATATTGAAGGACTGCAATTCCCATTCCCAATTTGGCACATTTCTACAGTATTCAGCAGTTCTGCTCCATCAGAGAGGTCAGTCTCAGCCCTCTATGTTTCACCTGGGTTCCTATTTGCACATGGTGAAGAGCAGGCAGAAGTTCCATCCAGACCTGACCCAGGGAAAAGCCAGGAGACTTTCACTTGGTTAGTCCCCAGGCCTCAGACTGGGGATTGAGAAAGAAGTCCTGTAACTTGATATAGGTTCTTCCCTCTTCAGCATGGTTCCTATAGCTCAGACCCGCCAAGACCTCAATCCTCAGCTAACATAAAATCATTTAGGTTGGAAAAGACCTCTAAGATCATCAAGTCCAGCCATTAACTCAGCACCGCCGAGTACACCAGTGAACCACATCCCTAAGGGCCAAACCTACTCTTCCTTTAAATACCTCCAGGGATAGTGACTAGAATACGCCATTGCAGATCCTCCTTGGCCATGGCCAGTGAAGAGCAAGAGGGGATGCCACAGTGCTGCAAGAGTGGTGGATATGGATGTGTGTCCATGAGACATAAGCGTGTCCATTTGCCCTGCCTGAGATCTACAAGACCAAAGTTGTGTGTCTACCTAGCACAGGACTTTGTGGAAAGAATGGATTTGGCTTTCCTCAGCTGGCTGTCAGCTGGGGCAAACATCACCCTAACCCTCTCTCTCCTCCTCAACAACCCTGCCTGCAACCCCACACAGCACTGCATGATGACATGTGGCCACAGCCCTGCACCTCACAACCAGCTTGTGAAACTTGGCTAACCAGTGCCACACACAGCCCCACCATGAGCAAACCCAGACACTTCTTGTTCTCCTGAGGATGTTGCACAGTGTTTAAGTATTGTGATCCATTGTTTACTGAGACAAGCCCTGCAGCTGTCACTCAATCTCCCTCACTGAGAAAGATAAAGTGAGTGCTCATGCATCACTTGCAGCTTCCTATGACATTCTGATCACTATAATCCCTCTTTTCAGACAGGAAAGCAAGCTGCATCCTGGCTCCTACAACCACTGCAGTCTGATGGGGAAAAAAACCAACACCTCTTTGTCATCATTCAAGGATCCTTCAGTCTGCCTCCTCCACATCTGGAGGCAAATTTTTTTCACTGTCCTTAAAGTTACGTGTCTAGATCAGCCACTTGTGCCAGCAGAGGTGGTGCAGTACTCAGGATAACCGTTTTCACTAGTGAGAAGGTAGGAGAAGGCAGAGAAAGCAGGGCTAAACTCTCTTTGAATTTTTCCTGCAGGTAACCAGATCTGCCACAGAAGCAGAAGTGTCTGATTGTGATGAACATCTGAAGCAGAAGGTGATCCTCTCTGCTGGCTAACCAAAGACTGAATTGGAGATGCCCAGTTTAATGCACAGTTTGTGCTGTGTAGCTGCCAGGCTTACAAGGACTCCTGTGTTCTGCAGACAAAGCTCCCATCATGAGGCAGTTATAGCAAGGAATGAGAGCACAGGCTGTAAATTCCTGAAAGAGTTTTGAAAGTAGGCTGTTCTCACAAGGATCAATGTTTTTAAACTGGAAACTGGCTAATAATAAACAACCTCTCTGACTTCAAGAAGAGTATCTATTCAGAACCTGACTGAGCTGAGACTGTTTGTGGGCTTTTCAGGGTGAACCCTGTATGATAAAACAAGAATATTTCTTATGAGATTGCTAGCACTAAAGTGAACTTTGTCAAAGCATAATGTCATCCTTGAATAGAAGGTTTTAGGAGAATGCGATATGTTAACACTCATCAGAAGCAGATGTGCTAAATAAATGAGGTCTGCTGTACCACTGCTGTATCACAAACTTGTTCAGTTAGGGAACTATATTAAGTAAGATTTAAAATTGAAAATGAGGTCTCTCCAAGGGATGTCTTTGTTTGCACAGAACCACAGAAAAAGAAGATAAGCACTTCACTTTAGATTTCCACCCTGTTCCCTTTCTCTGATGTGTGCCCGAGATCCGAAGAAAAGGCTGCCCATCTCTATGTCCTAGATCCAACCACTGTGCTAAAGACAGGCCCATGCACATGCTGCCGTTAGCCCCAATTACACCAGTGGCACCTCTGGAAAATATCAATTATCTACTCCGTTGCTGGGATGAGTTTTTAATGGCCTTGGTTCATGCATAATACACTGGTGACCTGAGTACCTGTTCCTCCATGCTGTGAGTGTACCTCCCTCAGTCCTACTGCTGAGGATGCCTCCCTCTCATCAACACACCACTCCTGGTCAGAGGCTGCTCCTTCACTGGAGCTGTTGTACATCTTTAAAGTTTTACCTTCCCTCACTCCAATATATAAGTTACTTGATCACTTCCTGAAGCTCCACTGCGAAGTCTTCTTTTTCTCTCCTGCTTGTCATGATTCATTCCATCTTAAGCATTTTTTGAATGAAGGGCATTCTTCCAACCCTCCTTTTCTTCCTGAGGTCCCAAGAAACAGCACACTGAGTAACCTTTTCAATCAAATCTCATTGCAATTATTTGTGAAGTGCCTTGGACGGCATTAAAGAGGAAGTCTCAAAGAACTAGCATCATTACTGTTATAATTATTATTATGGAATGAAAAATATATTGAGAGCAGTTGGGTGTAATTTTCAGAAGTTTTGCCTGAGAGCAATTATTTCCTTAACTACTATATATTTATGGCTTTATCAGTCATAATTTTCAAACAAATTCTAAATCAAATATAAAGAAGAAAGTTCTAATTTAATTTGTCACAGTTCTATCTTTCAAGATTTAAAAAAAAATCAAACTGTTCCATTAAGGCCTGCTTAGTGGAAACAAAATCCATACTGAAATGCACCGAAGGTAAAATATTCTGAAGCCCCCATAGGATGCCACCAGTTTCCAGTCAAAACTCCATCATTAGTTAATGTGTGGACTCCCTGTATGGAGAATCAAGGGCAGCAAGGCTATGAGCAAGAAGACAATTCTCCCATAAAGTATTGTGCCTTCTCTTTGATGCTTAGATAGATGCACCTCTAATACTTCACCCCACAATCTTCATCCTTCGTTAACTAAAATTTTGGTTTGGATTGTCAAAATCTCACTTGCTTAGGAAAAGTGTAAATCTTGACCAGAATTTCCTAAGGGGCTTCCCCAGTTGGCCTTTGGAGTTCATGAATGCTAATGTGCTTTTTTTCCCATCATTATACAGTAAAGGGAACAATGTATTAGTGACCAATTCAACAATAGTGGGGGTGTTTGGTGAAATGTCAAGAACTTTCTCAACAAATAAATCATACCTTATTATCCTTCAGCCCACAAAGTTAAAATAGCTTTTGCTTTCAATACAAGAAAACATTTAGCTGCTCCCCACAGGTTTCAGTGTTTGAAGCTGGCCACATTTCAATAAAATGTTGTTTACAGAAATAAAATATTGAGAAAATATACAGCAAGCTACATTCAAGTCACCTGAAACACATTTATCTGGTAGGAGGTAATAATTACAGACAGTCTGAAGTAAACTCCAGATTTAAACACTCCCAAACTAAATCATTTTGAAAACCTGAGGCAAAAGACAGAGCAACTTGTCTGCATCTAGGAGAGATTGAGCATTAGACAATGGATCAAATGCCACACATTGAGAACTCACACCATTGTGATGATACAGTCTGCAAAGCTGAGATTTGCAGTCCTGAGAAGATCTAAGCTATTTAACCAAGTCCGCCTCTGTCCTGTGCCTCAGCATGGGATCATCTGAGGTGTTTTTATGAAGACAGACTGCACTTCTTAAAGCAGGGACAAATGATGTTCTTCCAGCTTACTCTAACTGCCATGACCCACGGGGAAAAGCCCTGAGAACAGAGAAAAATCCAGGAAGTTATCATACTTTTCCTGAGCATACTGATTTAATGGCTTAAATTAATGAGAAATAAATAATGGTAGAAACTGCCAGTGGAAACCTGTCTACAACTCATTTCCAGTGAAGTTATGAATGTCCAAATGATTCCTGTAACACAGATGAGTTTGCAAACTTCTAAGCACTTCCTTGGTAAACAAGATGAAGCCAAGCACTCTGCAGCCATTACAAACATCAGTGCATGTCCCTCACGGCTCTGGCTCTTGAAACAACAAACCGTATATAGTATTGGCATGGAAGATGTTTCTGGTTTTCCCAAGAGGCACATTAGAAAGGAGCTCCAAATGTCTTTAAGGAAGAGCAAAGGTGCTTTATGTCCAAGAAAGAGCTGTGCAACAATGAAGTTTACTCCTGGCATTATGACACAGGCACAGCCCAATTGCAAATGCAGGCACTGATCTACTGGCGGTAAGATCCATACAGAAAAAACGAGAAATACAAACATGATTGACAAGAAGGAGAAACAAATTCTCTGGTGTTTGGCTTACCAGAGTTGACCACAGGGGAGCTGTGCAGGGATGACAAACTGTTTTGTGAAATGGGACTTGGATACATGTGTATATGCATGTATAAATAAAAAGGGATGCACTAAGAATACATTTGATTTGTTTTACTAAATTCTTAACTCACTGAAAAACAAACAAGCATGCAAGACCCTTAATGATCCTTAATGCTACCCGCTAACAGTCAAATAGGTAGTAAGACACCAGAAACAGCCTCCTGGGAAGTAGAAGATCATTTTCTTATTGATCTAACAAGGCAAATCAAACTTTAACTGGATTTCCTATAAGCACAGAGTAGAACAATCTAATTATGAAAAGCCCAAACTGGGTACATTATTATTGCTGGTGAACTGTACAATGAGCACCATTTATAAGTCCCAGGGAAATTGGGGCACCATTGTGTTAGTCTGGTACAGTGCAAACACACAGGACGGTGTTTGCAGCACAAAATCCCTATCGTGTCCCTCAGGATCTCCATGCAAGATGCAAGGATAAACCATTCAGCTCATGGCTCCTCCCCATCCCACATCTCTCCTGGCAGCGCAGAAGTTATCTTTAGCATTTAAATTAAGTGTATCTAGAACCAGAATTTATGTCCCTCGACTTGTCTAGACCATTTTCTCTACGTCACAAGTAATGGCACAAATAATTTGGGGAATGGAGTCTGTAAAGAAACAGGCATTTGTGCAGGTCTGAACACAGCTAAAGTAAAAGCACTTTGCATACATAGTCTCCTTTGTGCTTAAATGAGTAGGACACGTACTGGATTCTATCTTTCTTACCCACTCTCATAGCAAGACAAAGAGATACCAGTTCAAACAGATGGTTGGCTAGTGCAGATGAGATACAGTAAGAACATCATAGAAAATACAAAATTTCTCAGGAAATAAGGGAAAAATAGACAGAAGGAAGTTTTACTTGGATTCTTCTACAACAAGGATATTATCCAGTCAACTGCATATTAAGAATATCATCTAGGGGTAAAGTACAATAAAAAGAGACTGAACAAAATGGGAACTGAAGACCAGAGAACAAAAAACATGGTATGGCATCCCATTTGTCTGGTGATGGGAAGCCTGGTTAGCAAGGTTGTGAAAAAGAAGCTATTCAACCCCTTTATTACATAAACTGTTTTGTTAACCTATTCATTCTGGCAGTAAATTAATGTACCCTGTATGACTGAATGGTCAGAGGCCTTATTATTATTATGGCCCATCCACTGAAAACTGCTGGTGTAACGTAATCCTTTCCCCTGGCAGCAGGAGGATCAGAAGGGCTCTGCTGGGGTCACTCTTTCTGTCATTACACACTCTCATTGTGTACCAGGTTGTGATTCATGAGTCGATGCATTTGGAGACCCACAGAAAGCCCACGAGCCACACTTTTAAGCAGAGACATCCTCAGAGCAACCAGGGAACACCACATAAAATTTAGATTCCCCTACTTGTCTACCCTTGCAGCCTAAACCTGTGTGTGCCAGCATCAGAACAGGGTATAGCTTTAAAAGAAATCAGGTTATGAACAGAGACGTGGTTTTAGACATGTGAGCCCTCTTCCCCAGACCTTAAAAGCTATGTGCAGTGGAAAAAAGGTGCCTTCAATTTAATTCCTGTGTATTTTCCTGCTGAGCTTTGCAGCAGAAAATACAAGATTAAACTGTATCATGAACAATCACAAGGAAACAGGTGCTGTGAAAAAACAATAACTCTGAATCTAACTTGAGTTTAAGAAACTCAAATGATAATGTGGGTCATTTTCTTGATGCATCTGTGATTTCAATCTTTATTTCTTTTGCACAATTGTCAGGTTCTAATTAACTCACCAGTTTTTGCCCTCTATCACTGAAGAGAGGAAGGGAACAAGAGCAGTGAAAGGGGAGGACAGATTTTTTTTCCTGTGAAATAGTCATGCCTGATTAAAACAAAGCAAACTGGCAGATTATGAGTGTGTTTACACAACCATAGATTCTGCAGAGCAGCACTTATATTCAGTGCCAAGAAATGCCCACCAACTCCTCAACTTCAGGAATTGAGGCTTTTAATATTCCCTGCAGAATGATTTACCTCAGTGCTGTATTGCATAGACGCATCTTCTGTAAACTCAAAGTTTGGTGCTCCTGGCTAATTGAGAGAGCAACACTTTTTTCTGTACCTATAACATTCTCATTATTGTAATATCTACTGAACTGAATTTCACCATGTCTTAACAGCAAGGGCTTCTCTTTTTGGCCCTCCCTGGTTAAAACAGATGGTTAGATTTATTTAGCAATTAAAATCAAGGTTTATTTACCGGAGCAAGGTTAGAGCCAGTGCTGTATCATGTAGGCTTAAAGATTCTGCTAATTTATTTTAATCCACTTAAACCTTTAAGGCATGGATAATGGAATATAGACAAGAAATCTCTTAAACTTTCCAAATTAAGAGATGAGAGTTTCCTCCTCTGTGAAGAATAGTAAAGCTCTCTAGAAGAACCCTGAAAGGTCAGCAAGGAAGGCTTTGACTACTTTCTTCCTGGAAACCCTATCTCAAAGGTCACAAAACCACAACTAAATTGCCTTTAGCAAAGAACCTAACTAGAGACACATTGCAAGGTACTCAATTGCCTTTAGCAAAGAATGTAACTGGAGATGCATTGCAAAGCCTTAAATGGGAACCAAAATCGATATTTCAACATTTAGGAGGAAACCATTTTTAGCAAGGAGACTCAGCAGCTGCTGATGCTGGCACACTGAGTTTAACACACCAGCATGGAGTGAATTTTCAAATAATAGTGGTATCAATATAAAGATCTACCTGTTGTGTGGATAAGTGGACAGATTATCCAGACAACAATTGAGGAGTACATGACGTACCTTCATGGAAAATCTGACTGGGATAAGGACAAGAGAAATCCCACGCTTCAAAAGAAAAATAAAAGAATTGGCCATTGCAACACAAAGGTCCCCTCTCACATTCAAGTTAAATACCTAGATGAACGCCAGAAAAACTACTATCACAGGTGACAAATACATAACAAAACTAAGCCAAACCAAGAATGCTACAAAGAAAAGGGCAGCCACTCCCTGCAATTTTAAATCAACTAACTTCTCTTGCATTCAAGCATGTCCAAATTCTCTATCACATTTCACTTATTAAGTGTCTGGCTCCAGCAAGACAGGTGAGGCATTACTGAATCCAGTTAGAGAAAAAGAAACTGAAACACAATTTCAGCATGGCACAAGATTACAGGGAGCCTATAGCAGAGTAGAAAATGGAGATTCTTAGACCAGTAGTTCCAAAACTGCCTGAATTGACTGCTGTGAAACCTCACTGTAAAGCATCAAAGGGAAAATGATTCATCAGGCCACTTCCTCTGGCCTGTGGATCACAGTTGTAAGGAAAAACAGCACAGACTAAACCTAAATGGATCATCCTATTGGAATCTGAAACAGGAACAGAAGCTCTTACCTTCAAAAGCAATTGTGGGGTGTTCTTTCCTAACACATTGCTCATGTTCAGCTTCAGTGTATTCAGGTACATTCTGTGATGCTGAGAGATGGAAAGCAAGAAGAAAAAGGCTTGGCAATGACAGGGAAATGGCCTTTAATCTTGAAACAATCATGACTGAAGGGCGGCTGCAGATCTAGCTTCCAAGATAGGCCCACGGAGGATACCTGAAATACAAATAATTCCACTTTCAGAAAGGCAAATGCTTATCCAGAGCCTGTAACATGGGTAGGAAAGGGTGGAGTTCTCCTTTCCTCCCAGCCCCACTTGTGCTAAGTACATAAGGTAATATTCCACAAACAGCACCAAAAAAAACCTCCAAAAAACAAACAAAAAAAACCACCACCACCAACAAACCCCCAAAACTCACCAAAATGAAACAAAACAAAAAACCACCAAACAAACAAACAAAAAACCCACAAAGACACAAAAAAACCCCAACAACCAAACCAAAAGAAAAACCAAAAAAACCACCCCCAAAAACCAAAAAAAAACCCAACACCCGAACACCCCAATTTACAATCATAAAGAAGGGAAGTGCACATCTCCCTAAACACCTATCTCTGTGTACCCTTGGGGTATGTGTCTTATAAAGCACCTGGTGTGCAATGGCTGGCACTGACAACATGAAATTTCAAATATTCCAGGTGTACATGTGTCTCCCAGTGTGGACATCTTCCTCCTCAATTTCATAATGTGTCCATGGTAAATTCCACACTAAATTCAAGAGATTGCTAAGGAAAGGCCAACATCAGTCACCACAAAAAGACGTGTGCAATTAACAATGTTCTAGCACATGATTTATACATCTGACCACTGCTGCTTTAAATGTCTTGAAACAAAACAAGCCCATATAAAGGTCTTGCCAGGAAAGTGCTAATTGAGGTAACATAAAAATTAGAATAATTTAAAGGGGAAAATGGTGAAAAGTGAGTTGATTGCCTTCATTATTATGGGATGCTATAGCTCCCAGTCACAAGAGCTGAGGCACAGCTGAAGAGGAGGAGCGTTCACTCTCAGGCGAGGAGAGAGGAAAGTCATGCCTTTTCTACGTGAGCATTTTTAACAACAATAGCAGTAAAGGCACAGCTCTAAAAACTCCCCCGGGCCTACCAGGCCTGAGGCAGAGGATGGAGGATTAATTAGCCCATGCCACAGGCTCCCCAAGATGATGCTGCAGCTTAAGAAAATCTGCATTGCCAAATTTAATCTTACTGATGTGCATATTATATTTTCCTATGCAACTTTGTTCAATTATTGCAAACACATGTTTTCAAACAGAGTCTCCTACCTTTAAGTCTTATCTGATTAAATTCACACATAATGAGATTTTCAATTCCTAGAGGTGTGATTCATAAAGTTAGTGTAACAGTCAACACCTGCAGTGCCTGATACCTCTATATTTTTGTCTGGAGTCTCTAAAATACTTTCAGTGACCTGAAATGGGCAGGCTGAGGGCAGGTAACATGAGGTACTGATGAATTACAGGCTCACGGCATGGAGCAAACTCCAATATAGAGGACAACATTGTGACCTCAAGGAGCTGGAAGAAGCTTGTAAAGGTCTTCGGGCATCAAAAGAGCAATAAGGGACTGCTTACACCAGAAACAGGAGACATTTGGTTTGAAAAATGGATCCTATGTTTTATTCTTAACTGTGTTTCTCTGTGATTTTAAACACGCATAAAGATGAGTTGCCAGCGCATCCATTCTGCACATCCTCAGCAGCAGCTCCATACCTCTGACTGAAAATAGCACTGGCATTCAGGGCTCGGGGTAGTTCTAGGGACTTGGTTTCCCAACCAGAGTGAGTGAGACATTACAGCATTTCACATTTTTTCCAGCCCCATATACATTTAGATTATATGCAGTGATATATAAAATCCCCTTTCAGCTCTCCAAAAGAGGTTCTACAGCACTTTACTATGGAGGGTGGCTGTTTTAAAAACACGGCAAATATAATGTTAAATTAAAAAATGGGACTGGCAGAAGGATAAGATGTGAAATCATTTGAAGCTAAGGCCAGAACAGTGTTTAGTCATTAAGCACAAGCATACTGTAGGGCGTACACCACTGAGTGCTGTGGCACCTCACAGGATGGACATGTTGTGCAAGTCACACTGTAATAAAAGTTACTGATGATGAAGCTTCACGTTATATTTTCAGCCACTGGTTTAAATGATCCTTTTTTTCCAGTAAAGATCCAGAAATGAAGCACAGCACAGAGATGTGAAAGCCAGGGAGATGCATTTTGTATAGCTTTCGGATATACTTAAAGTCAAAGCCAAACTTTCCTTAGATAGGAGATGGTTGTTGTGGGAAATGCACAAAAGGCAAAAGGACTTTTTCACTGTCAGATATCCTTACTGGAAACTGGAAAAGACAGTCACAGAAATCTCACTTTATGCATGCTCTACTACTCCCAGTGCAGCCATTACTGGCTAAGCCTAGAAAGAAGGTACTAAACTAGACAGACTTCTAGTCTGTGCCAATATGGCAATTTTCATGTACTAATCATCCAAACAATGATCTCAAGCTGGGTGAAAAAAAAAAATCTTTAAACAAAGACACATGATAGAGTCCTATGCTCCTCTACAGCCCTATGTAGTGTACAATCAGCAGATGAGTAAATTCAAGTTTCACACTCATTATGGTCATGAAATGATAAAAAGTTGCATACAGGAAAGATTCATACAATCCCACAGCCTGTTCTGTGCCAAAGCAGAGTACATTTAGTAGTGTTTTGTCTGGACTAGTTGTAAAATGTGCCAAGTATCTGGATTTCTGCCACTTTCCCTGGGAGATTTTACCACAGTCCAAGACACCTCAGTGTTCCTTAGAAAGCCATAACCAGTACTTGGGGTAAAGTTCCATCTTCTTTTCCTCATTGTAATAGGGAAATTCAAAGTGTGCATGAAAATAATGGTTTCAAACTTGAAGTGGAAAGTAATAAATGACCAAACCAAGGTGAAAAAGAAACATTATAGAAAACTCATATCCTTCACTGTGTTCCCCATCTCCTACATCCAACTGCATTCATCAAATGTGTGTGCTGGAAAGTTGAGGAAAATCAGTGTCATGTGCAGCCCTGAGTTGGTGTCTACTGGAGTCAGAGTCAGTGGGTAAATGTCAGCTTGATCAAGGGCAACAGAAGTCAGAGCCCTAGAGCTGAACAATATTGAGATGTGGATAACATTGAAAAATCTTAGTCCTTCAACCTGTCCCTTCCCAAGGCTGCCTTGTTCACTTTTTCTCAATATTTTAAGACTCTAACTTAGTAATTCCCAGCTGCTGCAAATTTATTTCCAAAAAGAACCCCACACTCCTAATATGAAGCAGTGCCATGTGAAAGCGCAGGTCAGCTGTATGCCAAGAGCAAGTTAGTAACTGCCTGGGAGAGTCCCACAGTTATGAAGTGTTTTAATGAAATGAAATATTTTAATTTTACTGGAGGTGGCCAAATCCAAGCCTCCAATTTTGCCCAAGCTGCAGATTTTCACTGTGAAGCCTGGAGAATGACCAGTGCTTAGGGCCAGTCCCTGTCCAGACTGCTAAAACGCTGCATGTCCCAAGCACAGCCCAGATTAGTGGTGCTTTGCAGTGCTGGAACTTGCCCTGGCCTTAAGCCATTTAGATACAGTTAAATGCTATAAAAAGAGCTGCTCTTATTAGACTCTCTGCTCAA
Source organism: Eulacestoma nigropectus (assembly GCA_013397775.1). Lineage (NCBI taxonomy): Eukaryota > Metazoa > Chordata > Aves > Passeriformes > Eulacestoma > Eulacestoma nigropectus. The sequence continues at coordinate 1,390,022 of VZTE01004350.1, read as the reverse complement.
AATGGCTTAGGGCTCAAGAAATCAGCTGTCAAGTTTTCAGTGCAGATGAGAGACAAGAGCTCAAATCCCTGGTTAAACTGAAATCTCAGACAGGACATATCATTTCAATTCTTTATTTGCTCATCTTGATGCATCTTTACCACCTTAGCTATTCCTCTCCCCAGCCCAATGCAGACACGTTAAAAAAAGATAAAAATGTCCAAAGCCATTATCTGTCCAGGTTTATCTGTCTTGTCCTTCATGAAAGCCTGTCCTCTGAGCCTCTGCGCAGCCCTAAGGGCCAGAGATGGGGCATCTTTCTCCCCTTTTCTACTCCACACAGTGAATCCCTACAGCCCTCTGACAGAAAAAGGTCAGCAAATTCAGGCTACACTGGATTTGGTGAAATTTGCTCCACAGACAGGTATTTTGTAGAGCACCACTTCTGCCACCATCCTCTTGTTTCTTAAATTAGGCTTTCCCAGCTCATGGGCCTCTCTGACTGTAGCGGCGGTGGCAGGGGATGGGCAAGAGTTGCTCTGTCTGGGAAAGGCAGGAGGTCTGCACACTCAGAGCCTCTCCAAAGCTGAGATTTGCACCTCAGGGCCCGTGTGAGCACAAACCCACTGTGCCTGCCCATCTCCCAGCTCTACATTCCATGGCAGCCCAAGAGGGACCAGGTATAATTCTGCTTTGCCTTGTGGCTTCACCCCCATGCAAGGGCAACATTCAGGGGATCACCCACAGTCCCTCCCTTATTCATTGTCAGGGCATGAGTCTTTTCCACCTCACCCTGTATTGTATCATTGCAACTCCATTGATTTCACAGGACCTAATCTTGATTTACAGAGGGTAACTCAGATCAGGCCCCTTTTGACTAAAGCTTCGTGTCTAAAAGAAAAATACCTTCAATCAATCTTCAGGGCTTTAAAACAAAGCACATTTTAAAAATGGCCGTACCAGGAATTCATATCCTGCTTTCTTCTGACTGTAACTATCATTTTGACTTCATAAAATGTGACAGTAAAGTTAAAGGATAAAAGAAAATGCTTCATCTTTCATTTTAAAGGAAAGAGATGCCTTTAAAAAAAGACTAAAAAAGGAACCTCCTGCAAAAGCTTTAATTCTTCTGTTCAGGATCTTTTGTGATTGCCACAGTTATGGTTTTATTAGACTGGGATAGCAGAGGGAAGGAGAGCAATGGAAAGATATGGACATTAAAGTATTCAAAAAAGTACTGGAAGAATAAGTTTACAATATAAACATTGTAAAGCAGGACAGCTCAGAAATGTGGCTATGACAGGCTGGCACAGGCAGCTCTGCCCTAGAAAACAGAGCTCCAAGGCCAGCTAAACTATGGTCCTTTATTCATTTGATGCTCCTCACCCTTCCCTTGTTCTCCAGCTGGAATCCATCCCACCCAACTGGCTCCAAGGGCCATTCCACACTTTTGAAGAAAAAGCGCAGTTTTCCCTCTGCCCCTGGCCACATCCACAGGCTCAGCCCTCAGCTGTGCCCATGCTGGGGACATGGCTCTGTCTTACAGCCAAAACATGGCACGCTGAACTTATGTCCAGATGTCAAATCTCACATGCATTGTTAGACTGGGCTTGTGGATACTAAGCTTTTCTCATTTATTTATTTGTGAGGAAATCTATGGAAATGGTCAAACTATGGTTGAGATGAGAATCTGTGAAGAGATCTTGTTTTGCTTTAATTAAATCACCCTACAGTCTTCTGAAGAATCGGTGAGCTCACTTTGGATTTCGTGACAGTTTATATGCCACAGCTCTTGCTCTGGTTGTCACCACGCTCCCGTGTACCCATCTTGTTCAGGGCTTCCCACGGCCTCATCTGCAACATCATCTATGAGTCTCAGACTGAACTCGCACTCACAACACCCCAGGAAGACAAACCCACATTTTCATACATATAATCCAAGGGTTATCTTCAAAAACCCCCTGCAACTGAGCAGCAGGGTGCATCACAAGTGTGTGTGGGCAATATGCTGTCTTGTGGCAGAGCAGAAGCTTGAGTTCCATGCTGACCCCTTTCACAGCTCCTGCCTCACACAGTCTGCAGTATCATACTTGCAGTATCATAGTAGGTTTTGTATCAGGAATAAAACAACCAAGATTTTTCAACACGGGTCAAATTATTGAAACCCTTCTGTTATCTAGATCTGTATAAATAATTCCGGTAACTCTTGCAAGGGAGAAATCAGTTTTTCCAATATACTGTTCCGTTCATGGCTCATGAAGCCTGTAGTGTAGCTGAATAGTAGTAGTCTATACTTTGATGCTCTTAGGACTACACCCCACAAAAGACTGACAGTGCACTTAGGGGCACTTTATTTCTAGGACTCCTTCTGATTGCTGATCAAAGCCACTCAGGACTGGTCAAGGTCCCAAACCAAGCCCACAAAGTGAAATGGGATATTTTCATTCAGAACAGGTAACAGAGATAAAACTCTTAATAATGGTTTAGTACAAAATGAATTAGTTGGTGTCAGACCACTTCTCTATGGACTTGTGTAGGCCCTCAGTAAACCATCAGACATCACTTGGTTACTTGGCCTCAGTAGCGCAGTCCATTGCCATAAGGTCCTGGAAACAGAACTGTTTCCTCACCTGTAGAGGAAGCCCTCCAGAACAGGACCCTGTTATAGAAAGCTTCCATTAAATAAATCTGATTCAACAATAAAAGTCTGTGTAACAGCGCAAAATATACTCTGCCTCTGGGTTCCTGCCAAATCCAGTGGGCATAAATAAATACCTGCTCTGCTGACACTCAGACTTGCTTTTGAGTAGTGCTAACCTGACCACACATTGAGCATGTCCCTAAGTGCTTCGAGAGACTCCCCAGGGAGCTCTAGATCTTTTTTTTAACTGGCCACACTTAATATAAAGACATGAGTGGCTTTGTTAGCATTTGTTTGGTGTATGAATTTAGCACTTGTAAAAAAGGTGCCTTGGAGTCTAAAGTCTTCGGTTTATTCAAAGGTCATATTTGGCAATGAAGGCTCACACTCATTTATCTCCCTGGTGGTACGCTGCCACTGTTTTCTAGAAAAGTGCCTCTACGGGGGGATGGAAATACCTTCTATTTACTGTTCACAGAATGGCCTCTCTGAGAGATGTCAAAGTTTTGTCAAATAATTACCAAATTTTTTGGTAATTCCTGGACCTGGACTGGCTATGGAATTATTTCTGTGTTCCATCTGTGAAACACAGAGATAAAGGCAAAGTCTAACACAACAGCAGAATGTAATGGATGCTATGGTACTTAGCACAACTGCAGTTCAGACACAACATTTACTGGAGCCTAGGTTTGCAATCAGGAGCTCCTGACTCCCAGTCAAAGTCTCTGGATGCTCAACCAAAAAGAGGAAGAGTGTAACACAGCCCAAGAGAGGAGCCAGCCCAGGACTCATGGGACAGCAGCAACAGCAGGAATAACTATTCCAGAGGCCCTGCCTGCAGCAGGGGAGTGTGCGCATGGCTCAGCACCTCTTGCAGTACAGTCACCTTTCTCACTGAACATGTGATTTGGAATCCTCTGTATGGGGGCTGTAAACCCAACATGCCAGACATGCTGCTTACATGCAGATCAGCTACATAACACAAGTACAGCAGATTCAGCATCACACTTACTGCAAATCATCACCTGGCTGCAAGAGTTCTTTCTGGCTTGAGGTTTGCTACTCAACCCGTAGACTGATGCCTTAAGCCTGTAGCTGTTACAGAAACACCAACACAGCAGCTTTTCTTCAAGTTGCTCCCCTGCACAAGGTAGTTGGTTTGTAAATGTGTGAATTAGCAGAGCCACGGTCCCCAAGCCCACACTGCACAGCCACTGCCATTCCAACACACTCTTGTGCCTGACTGTCTGGAGACAATCCTCTATTTACAGCGATTTCCAGACACATGGTTCTCCTGCTCACACACCTCCCCACTGCAGCTGTGATGCTACAAGTCTGGAAACTGAGGCAGGACACATGTTTGCGACTCAGTCACTAGTACCTGCAGCCAGTTTTAGACAGACAGGAAGAGGAATAAATTCCTCCTGACTTTTCAAAATGCTTTTGGTATGGGGTTGTCTTTTGTCTCATAGTTTAATATGAAAACCATAAGCGTTCGTGAATTTTTGACTTACTAGAGTATTAGCCGTTGTTTTACTGACACTACTTTTTTATGCAACTCTAATTAGAGGGTCAATTGCAGACATCCCATGGGATGTTTAGTAAGGAAGTTAGTGACAATAGTTCTAAATTATATTAGACCTAATATAGGTTGGTAACTCGCAAATTTTCTCTCTTCAACACTGTGACAGCGATCTGCGGACAAGTGCAGTCCCCAGATTGTGCCACACAGATAAGCAATCCTGATAAACTGTGTAGCAGTCACTGGGGTGTCCCTCTGTCCAGAGAGTTGGGAAAACAACAGAAAGAAGAAGTTTTAAAAAACCAAACCACTTAATTCTCCTCTGACCTGAAGCAATCCCACAATTCAAGTCTCCAGAAGACACACACCAAGCCATGAAATCATCACGCCAATGAACCTCCTGCCTGACAGTCAGCCATAGCATATGGACTGGCCTTTCCCAGAGGCTTGTTTTTCTTGTTTAAAACCTCTGGCACTACCTCCAGCTTCTGCCACCAGCTCCCTTCTACTCCATCCAACAAATCCTCTTGCATCACTGACAGCCCCACGTGCCAGGGTCAAAGGCAGTTATTGCACATTGCAAACCCAACTCATCCCTCCCAGCAGCTCCTTCCTCCACCGCTACATTGGAAAAACAGGATTAGAAGAACTTTTTCTTTTAATGCTTGCCCATGCAGGAGAGAAAAAACAGAGCTTGTTTGTTTTGTCAAAGATTTGTGATTACCCAGTGCCACATAACACATACTCATGGTTTAACTGTAACTCTAGGAGAAGAAGCATAAAGCATCCCTGTAGCACAACTCCAAGTTTCAGCCTGCTTGGAAACAAGAATATGTTTTGCTGCATTGTCTTCTTGGCACAGCATAGCATCATTTATCATATAGAAACCTTTGGCTAGAAAGCATTCAGCCAGCCTATATATGCTCCAAATCTGAACAGACAAAATAATAATTGTCGGCCAGACTCTTTTTTCTCCTGCCATGCTCAGCTTTTCTCATACTTCTCGCAACAGCAGGTACCTGTTGAGCTCTGTTAACTGTTCCCCTCATTGGAGCAGCAGGGCTGCTTTGGTCTGCCCTGATTCTTGCACTGTACTTGGAATTCTGTAAAGTAGGGCCGCTCTTCCCAGATCCTGCTGGCTGCAGGGCAGCACTGAAGGGAAGCAGTGCAGAACATACACAGCTCACAAGTGACAGGTTATTACCGACTGCTGAGCATAAACAAAATGGGACTGATTCCTCATCTGCTGAAAACAACAGTGACATCAATTTTCCCACAAAAAATATACGGTGAAAAACAGTTTCTGAAAAGATAGAGCTGAATTTCCCCCTCCATCCACACATGCTATGCAACTTCTCTGATACCAGGAGCGTGGTACTGTGTTACCTGCTAACTGAAGCTCACAAGCCTCAGAACACAGGCATTACTATGCTGGGTCACGGAGACACCCTTTTAAAGCTTTTCTCAAAAAGAGTATTTAGGCAAAGTCAAGCAGGACAGCTGATCCTCAAAAAGGCCTTGGCTGCTTTCTTTTAATGAACTGTGGTAGTAATTTTCTCTGTCTGAAGATTTACTTTAACTAAACAGCATGGAGTCCCCATCCTGTAAGGGGACTCCCTAAATTCCCAAAGACATCATGGTGATCCAGGATTTAATGCAAATCCAATGATCTACAACTTAGCTAAGAAATTCCATTCTGGAATAGAAGGGAAAAATATCTGAGAGTGAAAGCTGGGATCCTCCTCTATACTTATGTTTTTGACAGTCAGATGTCCAGCCAAAACTGGGTATTTGAATATTTTCCCACTACCCTGCCAGAGGACACCCCAGCCTGGGGTGTCAGCTCTTTACCTCAGAAATGCTTTAAATACCCGAACAATCCCTCAGACAGAAACCTTGTCATCATCTTCCAGGAGGCAGGGTCTGAGCAAGCACTTGGGAGCTGATATAATTTTAATACACTCTGAGGCCAGCCTTTCTGGAGAAGATGAATTATTTGTAATGAATTCCAATCACATGGTACTCCAGCCCCCACACCTTCATCCTGCATATATAACCAAATTAGTTTAGAAGATGTAAGTTATTCAGGGACTTAGCTGTTCAGTCTGGCCTTGGAGGATTTGCTCTCATTATGGCTTTTATGCAAATTCTGTCCTCCAAATCTCTTCTGAATCAATTATTACTAGATTAATTTAAACATGTCCACCTGGGGTGCCTGTATATCATGTGCCTCATGTTAAAAAGTAAAAAGGATGATAATGAATTCAGGAGGTGACTGAAACAGATTCCTGCTTTGTGGAAATGTGACCTTTTTGCATAATGTCATAAATGAAAGAAGTTCCTTCAAGAAACATGGCAGATAGGGTCATTCATTGGATCAGCTGGGCTTTCAATCACTCTTTGGAAATTAGCATGATACAATAAAAAATTAATAAGAAATTTAAAAAAATATCACTTTAATGCTCCAGACTATTAAAGTCTTTGATGGACTACTAATTGAAATGTAATGCTTAATTTTAAGCAATGCCATTTTATTAATGGTAAAATCTTGAATTAATGTCATTAACCAATGTTAATATTACAAATCCCCTGAGGGATAACAAAGCAATTATGTTATTCACAGAATTGAAAGGGGGAAAAAGATGTAATCTGTACATGACTGCACTAAGGCAGAAGAGACTGCTTCCATCTGCATTTCCCCCACTGAGAAAGGGGGTTTGTTTGGTTTTTTGAGCAAAGAAAAGGGAGAGGAAGAGAAGAATTTGTGTTAAGTTAATTACTGCTGCTTTTCAGGCACTTAATAGCTAAAAAATTATTCTGTTGCTCACATACCATACTGTGGGGACCCTGGAAAAATAATTTGGGAATGAGAAATTGATTACAAGCCCTCCTTCTTGGAGGTCTCCCCTGTGCGTGCTTGGATCCTAACACATGCACTAACAGCCTTCACCTGATGGAAAAGCCTGATGAAAATATGCGGCCCCACACCTGGCAGCAAATGGCTTTATGAAGCTGTGCTGGTTTGTATCTGCCAGGGATCACCAAGGAGAACACCTTCTGCAGTACTGAGCGCCCTCAAGTTCATGTGAGGGCAGGTGCTTTTATTTTATATAGTTTAGCAAGTTCAGCATCTTGTCAGATCCACTGCTCATACAGCAGGGGAGATGGGGTCAGACTTAATTAAAGAACCAAAAGCAATACTCTTGCTAACTGGCAGAAGTCACATTGCCCAGAGGGAGTAAGAACTTTGTATGGTGCTGGTATAATACTGTATTTGCTCCAGAATAACCATGTTCGACATAAACCCTTGATTAACTATTTTTTTATTGTCTGGCTGATAATTCAGAGACAATGGGGAAATTCAGCAAGCCAGAGCATGAAGAATTCCCCAAGGAGCTACAAACCTTTTTAATGCTGAGAATCCCAAAGGCTTTTGCTTTTTATTTACAAAAAGTGAAAGTACTGCAATGCACCCAACACACCATTGTCAAAATCCAAATGCCTCTTTCAGTGTGCATTTTTCAAGGCAACCACTCAAATGTGTTACAAATTCACAAACAGTATTAACCCATGGGAAGAGATACAACAATTAATTTCCTCTGTTGCATGTAACATGACAATGCTCTGGTGTAAACCAGCACTGAGGATGCCCGGGAGATTCTTCTGAGACTGCCCTGCCAAGCAATTTTAAAAATTAGATTTCTTAGCAAAAAAAGAAAAGCATTGACACTAATTACTACCAGACTTCCTATTTATGTTGCACAGGGTGTAAAGCCTCAATGCCAACTCAAAATAAATCAACTGAAAAAAAGACTAAAGCTATCAGGGGAGTGAGAATCTATGCCTGAACTTGGCTGGATGTAATAACAGGGATTCATAGTTGGTGGCTGGGACGAGGGTGTCTGTCTTTGTAGCCCAAGCACAGAACACCCAGGTGCCTCTTTACGCTTCCATTCAGGATACAGATACAGCTGTAAAACAAAATGAGATCTGGGGATTTTACTTTAATTGATATATTACTTAGCAATTATATTATAAATGGCAGAATGAGCAAGAGGAAGAATTACTGCAAGGTTTCCACTCTGCTTACCAATGAGGTCCTGCACGTGGCAGGCTTCAGTCTGTGGAGCCAGTTATGCTAGACAGCATGATACCTCTTCTCCTGCAAATTTGCAAATCATTACATTTTCGTCTCCCAGTAATGGTTCCTCTCTTACCTCTTGTGTCCCCCGTCTCCTCAAAGAACAACATCAAACCTCCTTTGTAATATCTCCATTCTGTCACTCTTCCATTTTCTCTTCCAACTCCCTACTCCTGATTTGAAAACGAGGGAGGGGAAGCCACTGAAGACACCAAGGTCAAGGCAGAGCGAGACAAAGTCAAATTCATGCAATCATTTAACACCACACGCCATCAGACCATTACAGAGATACGAGATGCTATGGATTGCAGCTTAATAGATCGCTATAGAGGATGATGGGGGAGAGGAGAAGAGAGAAATGTCCCTTCTGGGCTGAGACTTGCCGATTAAAGTGCATGAGTGGGCAGGGGACGGCATTTGTGTTCATAAAGCTGAGTCTCACCCTCGATATTAATGGACACACCATTGTCGCCAGACGCAGTGTTTTGTTATTGCGTGATTAATTGAAAGTCACACGCAATGACATATTACAGGCAGGATAAAGCTGTCACTGGAAAGCAATTCTTCACAGTAATTCCTGCCAGTCTCTACAGTCTGAAATTGCACACCTCGTTACAGACGACCCCTCAAGCACAAATGCATTACATATCTTTATATAAATAACAGTGACTAACAATGGCAGTCTGACGTAATCTCTGTGGGATATGAAATTGGGAAAAAGGTAAGGCAGAGAAATTGCCTTCAAATATTAGTAAGCTTGTCTGTGCTAATCCCCATCAAATGAACCATTTCTCTTTTTCTTTAAAATAAAAACTGTTCCTGCTGGAGACACAGGAAGTATGATAAAAGGATATGTTGTGGCATAAATGACAACTAGAAGCCTTACTGCTTCAAAAGGCCATTAGTTCTAAATCTTAAAAACTTATCTTGATCAAGACTAATTAAACTTTGACACAGTCGCTTTATCACTTACTTAGGTCAGTAAGTATCAGTAACTGGTCCAGCTCACTTTTTTAAAGCCACAAGATCAAAGACTCTTTTACATTTCTTTTGGCAGCAGCAAGAAGATATCAAATCATTAATTTTCTCCATGCATTTTATTTCAGTCAGAATCACTGCATTCAAAATATAATGTGGGAAAAAAATCTACATTGCTCAAGGAAAAGGACACAGCCCAGGGGAATACAAGTGCCCAGGAAAAACAGCTTGTGTCACTTACAGTCTCTGTATGACAAATTCGTGGCTGAATTGCCAGGAGTGGCACAGAGTTACCTAATCTCCAGTTGGCATTTAGTGCTCTATTTCCCATGCCATTGGCTAATGGTCAGATCTGTGCAGTGCTCTTTTCTTCCTGTCTGATTGAAGCCAATAGCCCACAACTCAAGTGAGCAATATTTTAAAGACTCACCATCAGATAGGGTGGCATCATTCAAAACCAGCAGTACCTTCTCTTTGGCAACCTCTCCATTAAAGAGCTCCATTTCACACCACCACTGAGGCACTGTTTTGAGCCATTTCAAGCTGACTCACTTGGATTTTCTGTTACCAACCGCTTATAAACTAAGGAAAAGTGATACAAAGGTCTTTACCTTCTTGGAAGATGCTCTCTACCTCCTCAGAAGACAGTCTCTTGCAGGCTCTCGTAAATCTGCCACTGACAGAAGACAAGAGAAATGGAGACCGGAAAGCACAAAGCCTGGGCTGTCCTATGGCCTGGAGGCAAATAGCAATCTCTGTCTTCACCTAACCCAACCAGAGCCCTGCAAGAGAGTAAATCTGTGTCCACTGGCCTTTTTAACAGCCCCTTAATGACCGTTAACTTTTTTCAGCCAGCCATTGATTCTAATGGCATGTGCATTCACACACAATACCTCAGACGGCCTTCATTAATTTACCATGCATAATTTCTCTGAAAGCTTTTGCCAATAGAATACCCCTAAACTGACTCACTAACTCATGAAGATAAAGCACTTTCTGTGCGAAACCATTATGCAGATGCACAGCATTCTCCTCAAATAAGTTAAAAAGTAGGTTTTGTTCGGTGTCTACCCATTTTTTGGACACAGAAAAGTACTAGGGCTCGAAAATGTAAAGCTGCTGCTGGAGTATCTGGTGTGACAATGAATATGTAAGATACTCCAGGCTGAAGAAAGAACAACAAGAAAAAAGGCAAATTATATGAAAAGGCCTTTCTGCTGTAAAGTTCCTGAAATTTCTTACAAATTTCAACAATGGGAAGTCCTAAAAGTGAAAGGCTGTTAAAATACCAAAGGAAAATGCAGCAACATAGATATTCAGAAGCCTAAGTCCATTCATCCAGAGAGAGGGTGGGGGAAGATCCAGCAAAGGGAGTATATTAGAAACAAACCATCGCAGAGAACAAGGGTTTAGAGCTGTCAGGAGCTACAGTGCTGCCGTTAGCCTTGCGGTAAATTATGGAGCTGTCAGCATTTTCCCATTATAAATCTCTCAAGCCTCCTCTTACGTACACTAATGTAAGACTCAGACTTCAGTCCCATGGTGGCAATGATACTGCAGACAAAAGCATCACAGACCCCCTTCGGAGGTATAAGACTCATAAATATAACCTTTAGTCTTATAAACTCTACAAGACGTTGGTTGTAGGGAATAAAAAAAGGTCATTGTTTTTTGCTGTTTTTTAAATTTTTAATTAGTTTCTCTTTAAACAAAGTCAGAGGATGAGAAGTGAAGAGCCGATTGGAAAGGTGATCAGGAATAGGCTCCTCTTTTGCACTACACTCAAGTCTTTTATCAACTTGCAAGTCTCTCATCCCTTTCCGGAGGATTGAACACAGAGCCTGTGAACGCTGCGAATCCACTTCCAAGGATATAGGTGCTGTCCTGACTTATGTAAAGAACCACCTTCCATAGACAGTCACTTGTGATGCCCTGTAATATTAAATGTAGAGGTAATATAAAGATTAAAATAAAATTAGATCTGAAAATTTAATCTGTCTCAAATTCATGAGTCGTGGGACTCAGGGTTTTGGTTTCTCATCAATGAGCAGTGAACCACTTGCAGGGAGTAAAGAAGTCACAGAGCAGGTGGATTAAGAGCAGAGCTCTTTAAAGATTCTCCATTAAAAGAAAGCCTTGTGTTTTTACCAAATGTGATTTTTTGTTGTTATTTCAGAATATAGACTGCAAAAGAGGTCCCACGTACTTCAGTGCAAAAAAAAAAAAAAAAAGAAGACTGACAGTACATGTGGGGGGAATACGCTCACACGTGGATACTTCTTTAAGTGAAAACCACCAGAAGGATTTTGGCAACATGGATTTAGTACAAAGGATGTAAGCCATTATCAGCATAAAGGTAATGAAAACTAAGGGAAAACACCACTGCCTGGAGTTAGTATTGTTAAAGACCATTAATATTGCCACTAATTACACATGCTTAACTACAGCTCTGCCTGGAACCGTAACATCACAACATGACAATAAACTGTCTAGGGAGTAACAGACTGCTTCAAAAGTCCCTAAATATGTGTTTACAGATGATATGGAGAAAAGCTATTTAACACACCTGAAGAGGAGCGTCTCCCCTCTCCCTTCTTTATTTTTTTGTACATTTACCTTGCTCCAAACACCAAGCTCTTCCTCCATGCTCCTGAGGCCAGCCCGTGCTCCTGAGCCCGGTCTGTCAAACCAGACAGACTTGGGCAGGGGCTACAGCTCTCCAGTCACTCAAGGGCCAGTAGTAAATCTCAGCACCACATACATGCCTGTACTAGGCATCAAGCAGTGCATATGCTGGAGGATTTGAGACTGCAAGCAGTCTGTCTGCTCCAGATAAAGTAATGACTCAAACACAAGGCAGGAGACACTCGAGGTTCCCAGTGCGTGCGACAGCCCAGCAGAGTTACAGCCGCCCCCAGCCCTCCATTCAGCAGGAATAGCAAATCACTCCTCACGTTTTGCTAACCCTTTAACAGTGTTTCCATACAGTACCATCCTTTGCTCTTGGCTTGTGTATTATAGGAAAAAAGTAGGACAATGATTCCCTTCTTAATTCCTGATTTTTACTTTTTTTTAACTGTATAGGGTTTTTTACTGAAATCTTGCAGTGTATCTGCCTATAAAGTAACCAGCATAGCACTCTGCTTCAGAGAGAATCTATAACAGCAGAATGAAATTCTATCCATATGTCCGAAGTACAAGAGGTTCACAGTAGAGCTGGCAAATGGTGTAATTAATCCTGACTGCATTTCAGCAAAGACAAATCTAGAAATAATGTACAATTTCTCTCTTTGTGAATTAGCACTTGAGAAAACTCCCTGCCTGTATCATATATACCCAAAGCAATTTTGCAGATTGTTTACAATAAATCAAATTTGGGACAGTGCTTGACTGATGAAATTTCAAACACCATCTCTTTATTCTTTGGGTGCTCCTTTTATAATGTCAAGTTAACAGAAAAAACACAGCGGATACACAGACGCCAGACACATTCAAAGGTTTCCATCTGGGCTTTAATTACTATCACAGTTGCCTCACTAAATTGAATATGTTCCTCCTCCTCCTAAGGGCTTTGCCTTGTATCTGATTTAACTTACTTTGCCTTGATGAAAAAAATCTGGTATAATAATTTTCTATGATGCCCCAGAGGAGCATCATCCCATGTATAAACTTACTGCCCCATAAGTCAGTTTTTTACATTTCTCTCTTCAAACAGGATCCTGAACGGTATTGAGTGATTTTTCTTTTTTTCCTTCCTTCAGGAAATTATTTTGGAAAAGTCCTAAAGCAGATTTTCTCCAAAAGCCACATTTAGATTACATTAAGTCACTGCTGTTACTGTAAAATTAAAAAAGAGGCAACAATGTCTAAACCACTTCTTCCAAATGCAGAAGACAAACAAACTCCCCTTTCTCCCTCTCCACACAGCATCACCTGTTCCTGACCCCACTGACCAGTTCATTATTGCTTTCAGATGGTAATTAGTGAGGCCAGACAGCCTGAGCTTTGCCATTTCTCCTGACCTGTTAGGCTTGGCCTCCCTCAGTTATTATCAGTGTCTTTCTCTAGGTGTTCTCAGAGAGCAGGAAAGTGTGTGCCATCTGGTTTAGCTCTCCTGATTTGAACGGTTAAACAAAAACACATAACATCATCCACAAAAATGCCATTGTTAGGGTTCTGCAGCAAACTCTGAACCCTTTATAATTAACTGCAGACCTACTTGTTGGTTTCCAATAAGGTCATTCTTTCAGTAATCAGAGGTGGTCCCAGGAGGTAGTACATAAATAGCCTATACTGAAGCCTAAATTAGGCTAACTCAGAACTTCCTGTACTCTTCACTGCAAATAAAGCAAATATTTATAGACTCTTGGAATCTTTGAGGTTCCTACCTAAGAATTAGCATCAGAGTAGCTCTTTTTGCTCATGGTAAATCAGAACCCTAGCAAACTTCTCAAAGCTCAGATTCCTAAGTGTATTATTTTTATTTGAAAGTTCCCTCACCACTCTTTAGAAAAATAAAATAAAATAAAATAAAATAAAATAAAATAAAATAAAATAAAATAAAATAAAATAATTAATTCAAAAGGGAGATGAAAACAGACTTTGAAGGAAAACATCTCTCTGTTTAATTCTTGTTAAGTCATATTGCTACAGACTTGGAACATCTGGCTTCTGTTCTGGGCTCTGCCACTGACTCTCTCTGTGGCCTCAGGCAAGTCCTCTAAGCTGTAAGTCTCCATTTTTTCTTTCTTTTCAAGCAAGTAAGAGTTTTCCTTAATTCTCCCCTTTGCTTTCTGTCTTGACCATCCAGAGCCATCTATAATTTTAAAGAAGGCAAGTAACATCATCTTCTCATCATCATCACTGGATGCATCAAATAAGTAGACACTTTTCTGAAGGATGGAGGCTCTGGATTGTAAACACTTCAGGGTAAAGACCATCTCCTAATATTTGTGAACTCTTCTGTTTTTTAGAGTATTTAGAGAAGGCTAATGTTATTCTGTAGGAGTTTCTGGAAGCAGCTGGCTGAGTTTCTGCTGGAATCATCACTTTAAACACTGTTGGGATGTCATTGTTTTATTCAGAGGTGTCAGAATGCCTAGAGCTTTGGCCAGCCATCTTCTCTCATGAGTAATTTTCACACAAGTCTAAATAAATGTGTTTGTACTGTGCCCAACGTAATGCAGCTCCTGTGTGCCACATTAACACAGCTAATAAATAAAAAATCCTATTCATTATATTCTTACACCAAGCCAGCAGTAGAAAATGGCCACTCATCAGGGAAGTGGGAAGCATTAGTGGCTGGGGTGGATGGTGTTAGCAAACAGGCTCCAGCTGGAAGAGTAAGCAACTTTATCAATTATTTTCAATAGCAAACTGCATTTCCTTTCCCCTCTACCCCCTCATAGAGAAGGTCTGGTGAAAAGCATGGCACCCATTTATCCTAAGTGAGCTCTTGAGGCAGCAAGCCCCTTTGTTACATTTTGGCCGGGATACTGCGATCTGAATGATCAATGCTGTTCGGCTGCTGCCTCTGCACAGTGCAGGAAGAATGATACCAATGGGCAGTGAAGAATACTCCTTCCTCAATAGCTGCCACCAACATGCTAGATGCTTTTCAAATACAAAATATCCAGCCTAAAAGTGCTGTCAAAGAGCTCTCAGGCACCACTGGAACACAAAATTAACACACAGGGGAACTTCTCTGGGAATACATCAGTGGAACTCCATGCCTCGTGTCTGGACTGCACCCAGCTGTGGTGCAGCTCCCTTACATCTCCTTATCACTATCCATCTTACCTGGAATGATAAAATGATCTCATTTCACAAGAAAGTGTTTTAAGAACAGAGACTTGACTTTAGAGCCAAACATAGTTAATTACCATAATGTGTATACCCATTTTCCCCCAGAAAAATAGAATTTCAGACTAATCAGATTGTTTATTTCTTCCAGGTAGCATGGTTAATGGTTTTCTTGTTTCACAGAACAAATACATTTGAACAAGCATTCCAGAACCACAGAATCCCATTGAACTCCCTCCAGTCTGTGGACTTACAGAGCAAAGGTTCCCATCTCCTTCAGCCAGTAAACTAGCTCCTGTCCTATTAGGACTGGGTACTAATAATACAAATAATCCCATAACATCTTACTCAGATGCACTGAGTCTTTGATAGAAGCAATTTCATGAACAGTCTGCAGAAACTCCTCCTCTCTGCAGTCCCAGTTCACAGCTCTTTATTTCCACTACCTTTTTCTTCACCTCTATTTTTCCTCAGATAAGCCCAGCTCCCAGGCTCAGACAATTACATTTTTTCCAGAGCAATGAAGCTAATGTTTCTCCCATCAAAGTTCAAGAGAGTTACAATAATAACCATGGCCAAGACCCCTTGCCTATGAAGACATTTGACAAAGGAGAAAGATGATGCCTTCCTAAGCATCAGGCTTGCAAAAATCCAAAACAAGAAATCATTTGCCTGTGCTCATAACAAATAATACTTTGCTGTGATTTTAAAAAGTGAGCTACTGAAATCTAGGAGTGCTAAAGGAAAAGCAGCCTTCTGTGAATCCTGGGTGGTTCACTATGAAGATGACAGTTGCCCTAGAAACCTCATAAACTGGAGTGGCAGATAACTGAAGTAGATGAGATCTGTCAGAAAACGTTTGGCACCATCAAACCAATGCTTTGAAAGCATAAAAATGACTAATTGTCTGTGTTTTCTTTGCCACATCAGACAAAAGGCTTTCCTGGCAGTGAGGGACAGCTTTCTGAGATGTGTTTTGCTATTCACTCATCTGCTTAAATTTTGAGTGTAGGATTTAAAGCTTGCTTTAAAAAAACGAAAAGCTTATTTTATTCAAATGAAAGCTAAGTAACGGGCTTATGTTCCTTCCCCTTCTCTTCCAAAGACCTGAGTTCAGATAACCTTCTGAAAAAGACTGATGTTCTGCTGGTCCTAAACCTTACTCAATGCCACCATAAAGATGCCACATAACTCAGCCCAGGTCTCATTTTATGAACAGGAAACTATCAAGACACAAAAAATTGGAGGTCTGACCTGTGATGCATTGATGCACCAACCTTACTTTGAACAGATTCTGAGCTGTCATAACAAATTGCAGAATCATAGAATCATTTAGGTTGGAAAAGACCTCCAACATCATCAAGTCCAACAATTAATCCAGCACAGTCAAGGCCATCACTCAACTGTGTTCCCAAGTGCCACATCTGCAGCTCTTTTACACACCTCTAGGGATGATGACTCAACCACTTTCCTGGGCAGCCTGTTCCTGTGCTTGACAACCCTTACAGTGAAGAAATTTTTCCCAGTATCCAATCTAAACCTTCCCTGGCACAACTTCAGGCTGTTGCCTCTTGTCCTATCACTTGCAGCTTAGGAGAAGAGACCAACCCTCACCTTACTACAATATCCTTTCAGGTAGTATATAGAGAGCAATAAGGTCCCCCCAAGCCTCCTTTTATCCAGGCTAAAGAACCTGAGTTTTCTCAGCCACTCCTGATAAGCCTTGTTCTCTAGATTAACTACTCAAGGTAGTGACTTTTGCCAATCCTGATTTCTCATCTACAGTAAATAAACAACCACATGGAAAAAGAGAAGGTTGAGTTCAGAAAGAGAGAACCCTTTGCTATAAAGTATTTAGACTTGTGTTTCCTTATTTGGCCTCCTCGTTTCTCATTCTTTTTTCCTCCCTTTAACTGGCCAGTTGCCAATCGAGGAGAAGAGATAAGCAACAAGAATTGATTGTAAGCAATAAAAGGAATTTTAAACTTTCTAAAAGGACTGAGCCAGAGCAGGAGGGAAAACTTGGGAACTCTGGATTTGCTACACTCTTCTTCATGGGTCCCGAGTGATGCCAAGGTATCTGTGCAAGCAGCGCACAGCAAACAGCACAGCTGTTTGCATTCTCTCTGTGCACAGGGAAGCAATTTTTCCCTTTCATTCATTATTCACAACTTGCTGCAGCTATTCTGCAAATTCAGTACCTCTCCTTTAATGCAACAATGAGATTGAGATGCAGATTCTTTCCCTTGTGTTGTTTGTGGTTTTTCGGTGTTTTTTTTTTTTTTTTTTTTTTTCCTTGAACACTGAGAACACTGGATATGGGTTTTCTTTCTACTTAAATTTCTCTTTTCAACTCAGAGGTGATTTAAACTATGCAGAATGCAGACAGACAACAAGTAAGGATTTCCTGCTCTGATCCATGCCTTCTCCTCCAGTCAAGCCTGCAAAAATAACCTTCAAAGCCTCAACACGGACACAACACTTAGAATTTAGAGAAGAGATAGTCCCAACTCTCTCAAAAATGGTTTGGGAATTGAATGGCTTCAGAGAAAATGCTGTCTCCTTTTCCACTCTACACTAATTAGTACAAACCATAGTCAACTCCTTTGCAAAAAAGCAAACATTTAACACTAATAGCCATTACCATTAGTAACTCCCTGCTTTTGAAAAAAGCCCTTGACTGCAACCCCCATTATTTATTCTCACTTGATGTTAAGATGACAAATTTGCCAACCAGCTTGGGAGGTGAAATAGCATCAGTGGGCCACTTGGTCCCTTGAAGTTTTGCTTTAATAATGCAATGCAATATCATAAGATGAAGTCATCTGATGCAATTGATGCAGGAGGAAAATGTAGATTTTCTCACTCTCTCTGAAAGTTTTGATTTAGGCACCAAAATAAGCTGTACTGTTGTGTTCCTACATATCCAAACTGAACAGGGCAAAGTTAAATCCATCCCTGGTATAAGCCTTGGCTTGGCATGGGGCCAAAAAGAAAAAGAGCATAGATTTCTTCCCACAGTGCAGGGTTGGCAGCCACTCTGCATTTCTTTTCCAGATAAACTGGAATATCTTTATTTTGTTTTGAGAAGTTAATCATTTTATCATTGAGGCTTCATAACATACTGCATAGGAGTGTCTCTGCACAACATCCATTTTGTGGCTCAGCATGGTTGGTTACCTGCTCACTCACTACAGCACCACTGCAGTTTCTACACGTCAGGGCTGTGTGACAGAAATGAGACTTCATTCCAATATTGCATTGATGCCGTACCCTGAACACAAAAAACCAATTTGCACACAACATGGTAGGAGCCAGACTGCACAGCTGGAACTCAGTCCAAGAGCACAGACAAGAGCAGAAGTGCATCATGCACATCAGCAGATCACCTGGTCCAGGTCTGATGTTTAGGGGCAGGACTGCTCTGCAAAAACTCCAGATTTGAATCTAACACAGTCTGGGCAGTTCTTTTAACCTTTGTGAACACTAACTTGCTTTTTGATGATGTGGTGCTTAGATTGCCTGCTCACCTTACCAAAATATCTTAGTTACTTAGATTTGTGAAATGCATTGAGATTTTAGGGTGAAACAGGCTGTGGGGAGTCAGAGCATTGCTGCAGATGTGATCAAATGTGCTGTACACTGTGGGAATGTTACAGTTCTGCCAACACTGGAATGCCAGCAGACTTCAGCCCTTTGTAGCTTGATATGACTGGCTACACATGAGGTAAACGACTAAGTTTCAGAGGAAAATTTAGTAGTATAAGCCCTATCATCCCAAGCTGGCTTTCTGCATGACTTATAGGGGTTATTGCAGCAGCCCACCTCCAACATTCACAGTTTTAGTGAAGATTATCACTCCTGTTTAAGAGATACCAAGTAAGTCCCTTGTTCCCACTGATGTGAAATCCTTTCAGGAAAAATTGTGATGCTTTAGACTACCTGCATTCTAACTCAGAAAGCAGGGGATCCTGTTAAAGAAATGTGTAAGCCTGGGTTCTTCACCGTCAGTTAGGCTGGGATGAAAGCCCTTCTGTTCATACACAGGCTGATATGTTAAATGTGAGGGTCTTGACAGTGAGGTCAGTTCCAGGTTTAAATCAGAAGGCAGAAAATCCCTGCGTCACTTCTGTAGTGCTACATTCACTGAATGGATGCTTACACCAAATTCAGGTCAACCCAAATGCCACCTGCACTGGCTGGTATGATATGCAATGGGTAAGGTTTCTCTGCTGGGAGCAGGTACCTGCAGAGCTGTTTTCTGCCTTTGCAGGGGAAAAGGAACTAATCATTTACAGAGTTGCAAATACACCTAAGAGTGTCATCTAAGGCAGAGCCTCTATCAGAACAGAGTGTCACCAGTTACAGCGGCTCATGCTGTTCTTCCTCCTCTGTTCAATAGCTGCTAAATGAACAAAATCAATTTGATCTCACACATCTAACTAGCATATTAGAAAAAATTTCAAGAGCAGCTGCTGCCTACCTACAACTCTCTAATTCCAGCCCAAACAATCTGTTTCCCAGTTGTGGGAGAGCAATCCACAAAAGGACCCAACAATCAGAGTCAGCAGAGACGCGACGTTGTGCCTCCATCTCTGGCATGCAGCTAATTACAAAGGACAATTATTATAATTAGTGCCAGTGAATGTGGCCAAGTCTCCCTGCAACTGCTGTGGGGAATTTCTACCCCTACTTCAACCGAAAACCATCTGTCAGACAGGAAAAACACAAAATAAAACCCCTCCTTGCCAAAGATTCTTAGTAAAACGTTTTATTGCTGTTAACCTGGCAGGAACAGGGAGATCACACAAGTTTCAAATAGGAACCACACTGAGAAGTGAAAATCCCTGACTTCATATTCTCCGCCCCATCAGGTAAACAGTTCATTGATTTATATAGCAAGAGGCTGTTGCTGGAGAGGTTCAGGGATGGATAAGTTACACACTCCTGTTTGTCCTGAGCTGGTTTGCTTTGTAGAGAAGCAGAGATCAGCTAGAGAAAATGGACTGGAAATGCTGCTGCTGCAGAGCTCCGTCAAGGTAGTGAGTCACACAAATGCTACTTGATATCGACTGTTCACACATTTAAATTTTCTCATCCTTGTACCTCAGTGACTACTTGAAAGGCAATAGGAATAAGGAGAAATTATGAAAGTAGATCTATCATGTTCTTGACTGATCCATGCACATATTGCTAAGAGGAAAATTTGGCTATACAGGAAATTTGCTGGCTATGTCAGGCTTCTTTCTGTGCAACACACAAAGTTCACATAATTGTCTGTCATGGTGATCTGATTTCTTCAGAGTAGATCTCCTCTTGCTGCAGTGCTGCACGTGAGCTCTCGTCAAAAAATACCCACCCAGTGACCTCTTTATCCCTTGCTTCAGGCTAAGTATTGTCACCCAAGCCACTGTAAGAAATTTGGTGATGGTACTCAGGCATACCTGAACCAGCTGAGACTATCAGAGACTCAAGCACTTGTTGTTCACTAGAGAAAAAAGCAAATGGCCAAGACAAAAGGGTTTGCAAAGCAGGAGTGTTCCCAAAAATGTTACATAGTGAATAGTATTGGGGCTTTTTTCTTCCCAAAGGGTAGTCCTTACTGGCATATAGAAATAATAGCTGATAAAGTTTCAATATTACCTTCTTCTGGACAGTCCAGTCATGTTTTGCAGTCTCACCAGCTCAAGTGAGGAGTCTCTCACATTTTAGGGCTGATCTACTGTGGGATGCCTAAGCCATGTGCAAATACATTCACACCATCTTCAAAATATGTACTACAGGTATCATCAGCAATTTAGGCACAGCAGAATGGAGCACAGCTACACATCTTGCCTGGGAATATCTGAGTCGTAATGCTGCTGGAAAGCCTCGAACTCACAGTACATGGCTACGCATTGACGCTGCCTGGTAGGCAGGCTCCGAGGAGTTAAAAAGGCAGAACTAGAGTCTGCTGAAGAAAGAGATACCTGCAGATGAATCCACAGCCATTCACTTCCAACCAAGCTATTACAAGATCAAAGAGTGGGGGCTAACATGGCTGGAACACCTGGTTCAGCTCCTAGCTCTGCAAGAGATAATTTACCCAATTTAATGCAGGCAGATAGATATGGGCATCTTACTAGTATGTGCAAAAGCATCTGAGGATATATTTCTATTCATCCCTGTTACTGAAATAATTATTGAAATAGACTTCTGCTGTCTGCAAAGCCTCATAGGTCAGAGTTAAGGTGTCTTTGCAGGATATTTCTGTACAGATGCACTAAATTATGTACATGTATTGATCTGAGCTGAATGAAGATTTGTTCTTCTAAGTTCTTGTTGATGTACTGCTATGCAACATTTGACATAAGTTAATTAAAAACTGCTTAGTAGTCTTCACACATAGACTAATGGTGAATACATCTGTAAAACCAAAACCATTACACAGGACAGCTGTTTTGAGATGGAACGTACACATGTAGGTTTGCAACATACTAGAGGAAGATGAAATATTACTATTTAATTTAAACACTTTCAGATTCATGACAATTATGTATTTTTCAGCCCCTTTAAAATGTTTTCATTATTTCTCATCAATATTTAATTCTTCTCTTGTTAATGGTTAGCTCTAAAAGAGAATAAAAGGCTCCAGAGGAATAAGGAAAGCAATTCTTAACTTTCAAGAAAAATTATCTATGGCTTACAGCTAAGTAAACCGAGCTCTTTTATGATGTAATGTGGGTAAGACAATGCTTATTCTAAGGATCTAAATGTAAAAGTGTTACCAAAAATCTAACTTGTCCTTTTACATTTGAAATAACTCTTTCTCAGACTAGTCAGAGAAAATAATCTTCTTAGCTTTTAAAAAAACATCTGAAGCAGTTTTCTCACCATGCTAGGGGTTCAAATGTTGGTACATGCTTTTTTAATATCAAAAATTACTTCTGTTTTCATATTGATTTCTGGAACATCGATGAGGAAACAATCTTTGTATCAATGGTGGGAATCCCTTGAACTACCTGAGCCTGATGAGAGGAGAAAAATAGAGATATCTAAGTCAAGGAAAGTAGTTTCGTGTAATAACTAAGCACGTGTTGCAGCAATTGTTTTTAAACCCACCTGCCTGTCAGATAACATACTCATAAATCCATCAGCACCAGGTCACTGCTGCATCCCTCTGGGGTGCAAATGTAATTGAAACCTCACAGACACTTAAGAGCTGTTGTTTTTCTATGTTTAAAAGGCTATAGAGGTTGGACTCGACTGCACTAATAGATCAGATCAGGCTGCCATTTATATCACCACTGTCTAACTGAAAAGCTTCTTGTAAGTCTACGGACAAATGTTTTGCTTCTGATTTGCACTGACTTGCCGTACACACCCCCAAACCGCTCGGCTGTAAGAGTCGGGGTAGATGAGCCTTTGGAAGAATATATAAACAATCAGTTAAAGGTGCTTAACATCTGTTGCTTAACTACATTATGTCTCATCAATCAGATTTGATTCTACTTCCCATTGGTGTTTTTCTTTATCCCTCTATCCCTTTTCCATTATTTCTGTTCAAAGGAGTAAAGACAGTAGATGAAATGTTAAAATTATTTAGGCTTTTCAGCTGTAAGGAGAGTGTATAAGCAACATTAAGAGTCTGATTTCAGTGTAAGATAGGATATTTGGATAAATCAGATATCCCAGAGCAATTCAGCAGCTTGTAATTGCTGAATAAAGAAAGATTTGCTATTCTCTCCCTAGAATGGTGGAACACTATGCATGCAGCTGACCTAGGTATGTCCTTTTAAATTCTTTCTCTGTTCTTTCCTTTTTATATCATTTCTTGAAAGTTGCCTTTTTAATTTTTTTAAGGATAATTTTGCACCCAGTGCTGCAGACTCTAATGTAACTGCAAGACTGTTTGCAGCACAGTGTAGACAAAAGCGGGCCAGGTCTCATTTAGCTACATCTGCAAAGGAAGGCAGCTGAACTGAGACACACAGACATTAGCACAGGTCAGCCACCAAATTCAGGCACTTCAGCACAGGCTGACTTCTGCATTACTGCTGCCTTATTGATGCAGAGTCTCCAAATGGCAAAGTTCTCAGAAGACCAGAATAAAAGAGTTCAATGTTGAGGGCAACAGGCATTGTATTGTCCCTGCACTGATGGACTTTTCTACAGGGGACTATTTTGTATTCAGAAACTGGAGATGTGTTGAAGCTTTAAAACATGAGAAAAATCCAAGCCCAAGAGGTGAAGTTGATTTCTGCCTGAGAAGACAAGAGGTGGAATGGTGGTGCCTGTGAGCCTGCCTGGGCAGAAAGGTCTGCCTGTCCCTGAGGGCAGCAGTGTGAAATTGGCTATTAGACCACAGGCCAATGTACTCCACAATTTGCAGTCCTACTCAGTTTCACTCTGCAGATAGTGTTGGATGAAAATGGATTTGCCCACATAACCATGGCTAAACCTGCTGCAATTCTGCAGCTTTCTCCAACAAAGGCCTCCTTACAACTGCAGGAGTGGAGTCTCACCATCACACTGTGTCTGTGCTTCCCGCACCTACGAAATCAGCCAGCAGTGCCTGGCACCCTGACATTGCACAGCCAGAGGGCAAGAAACACACAAACCTTATTTGGAAGTTTTTTTTAATAATGTTTTACACAGCTGAGTAGAATTCTTTGGGATATTTAATCTCTTTGTTACAGGGAACCACCTGCTAGAATGACATGGCAGTCACCTCCCAAGTGACCATGGTACCTCCCAAGGCAGGTGATGTCAGGGCTGGCAGTGCTCAGGTCTGACACTGCAGGAAGGATATTTCAGGCTGATGTTGACATTCTATATATTGAGATGTTACAGCCAAGTTGTCTGTATCAATTCTGTCTTCATTCTCTCTTTGATAGGCAGAGATTAAGAAATTACAGGAAGTCCAGTGGCCCCAATCTCCTACATGGCTATTATATCAAAACTGAGCGATCACTCTGCTGACTCAAATACATGAGGAAACAGCAAAATCACAGTCACTCAAACATAAAAAAACAGCTAAAAGTGAAAGCAGAGTTTGGTTAATTAAGTAATGAGGAAAAAAGCACACCTATTTTTCATTCTAGTTCTATGTAAATCAGATGCTCATAAGTCTTCACTGCTTCACGATGGGCTGTAAGAACTCATTAGCAAAGCTTATTTTAATTCTGAGAAAATTATTGTAATATTTGCCTATACACTTGCATAAGTGATTTAGTTAATTTATCCAGTTGAAAGAAAGGACTAAACTGTATGGACTTTAAGTGATAAATGTAATGAAAACTGAGAATTTCCACTTCACTATTTCAATTTATCCTGACCTTCCCTGGTTCCACACTTGGCTAAGCCATTGTGGTCCAGCTACCTTTGCTTCCATCACTGCTCTGCTCTGTAACATCAACATCTCCCTCCTAACATCCCTGTATGCACAACATCAACACGCTTCAGGGCACCAGCCAGCTCCTCTGTGAGTCAGAGGAAACTCCTTTATGGCACAGCACAACTTCTCACATCTTCCCTAAAGCATGTGACATTGGATTCTGCCACTGGCAGCACACTGGAGAGAGAATGATTGCCAGTTTTAAGTGCATCTGTCGAAAAGCACTGCATAAAATATGCACCCTTAACTGTTGTGCCAGTAGCCTTCTGGAATCCTGTAGGAATGTACTACCCACAAGAATAATATGGTGTGTCAAATAACCAACGTCCTGCTCAATGAAAGTTATCTTCAGAAAGGTATTAAAAAATAATGCTGGATACCAGACACAGCTACGTTCCTTTTTTTCATCTGCACAGTATTTGCATAATTCACAAACAAGGGCCTGGTGCTACACAACCAAAGTAACTCTGGAGAACAGACTTTGTCCTGTTCTGCCCTGTGTATAATATGCAAAGTTACCAGCCAGCTACCTAACCCAGCCTCCTCGGTGCTACTGTGTCCCTTGAAAAAGCAGGAAGAAAAAATATTTTCTCCTCTACATAAAAGGAAGAGTTTGCAGTGGTCAGAGACAGAGAAAAAAATGTTCTAACTTGGAAACTGGCTGGCTTTAGTGTGTGAACATTAATCAGAAATAAATAAGAAATATCAAGGTATGTATTGCACTGTTGGCCTGGACCATGCTCCAGTGTTCAGTACTGCCAAACCTACTCACTAAAGTAGGAAATGCCCCAAAGAAGAGGATCGCAGTGCCAGAAGAAGAAGTCAAGGCAACAAGGGTAAAAAACAAACATAAAGAAAATGAAAGGGTTTGAAAAAACTGGTTATTTACTCCTGGGCATATGGAGAGAATGAAGTAGAACATACTCAGGGCCTGTAAAGAAAGAGATTCAGTGACTGCCCCTTCCTTTCCAGCCATTCAGTCCTGACAGGCAGGGAAAAATTGAATAAAAATCAAAACCACCGAAGGAAAAGGGGAAACAACACTTTTCATTAGCTTTCATGTCTGACAATGTGGTGGGAATCCCCGGAGAAGTGGTGCAGTGTGCGATAGCCTGGACACAGAGCTGCAGTCCATGCCCACAGACTGGGTGAAAGTCGTTTAGAGGCGGGACAGAGCAGGTAACCAGTTAAATGCAAAACCAAAAGATCAAACAAATAGGCAAGTCCTAGAATCTTAAAAATCAACCAGCTGCTTTATTGGGAATCCATCTTGCTCCCTTAGGAAGGAAATAAGATAATGGAAAGACTTAGATTCAGTTAAGAGCCCTTCATCTGAATTCTGTACAGAAGGGCAGCAGTGACTCAGAATAAAAATGGCCAAACCCAGGTTGAGACAGAATAAAAGCAGACACCACATTTCTGTACTATCACTGAAATGAATAGTCTTAATTCATGTGATCAATTCGTCTGCCTCTCAGACACAGTATTTCTCTTTAACATCACCCTCTGTTTCAAACAGATAATTTTCCTTCTTTCTTTGCAAAACTCCAGGTTCTATCTTTCTACTGCTTCAATCAAGCCTTATCCCATCACTTTTCTAGGTCAATTCCTCCATATCACCACTCATCCTGATCTTCTCACATCTCTCCATCCAACAGCAATATTGAACCAATGCTCCTTTGAAATTCTCCATAAAACAACACAGCAAGCAAAATACTGACTTCCAGAGGTCTGAAGATACATCCTTCCTCTTTCCCTCTTCCTTGCCTGCTTCCACATCCTCTCCTATCTGCTGGAACTCCACCACATGTCCACTTGGTCCATCCCTTTTTCAGGTTGGAGAGTCCTGGTTTGTTTTACTCATTTACAGACAGACCAGGTGATAAACGTCACTTGTTTTCTTACAGTTGAGGTCAATACCTCCTCAAGATCAAGTCTGAAATGCAACTGAAGGCTGAAACAACACTCCCAAGCCTCCCTGATTAGGGTTTGTCTATTAGTAGCCAATACCTCACTGTCCCTACAAACACCTCCACCCCAGCTCAGCTCCAGGAGCAACAGCATCCATCAGAAATACATCAGAACTACTGGTATGCCCTGAAAGGGTCCAAGCAAAGATGATAAAAGGTTTTACGCTCAAGATTCTCATGTATTATTTTGGCTCTCCTTGCAGCAGGCACGAGTCAGGAGACATCTCCTTCCAAGGCTTGATCTCATTAAACTGCAACAGAATTTCACTGACCATTCACTCAGTTTTCTGTGCTTTTTGCCCTTTTTGGCAGGAAAAGGTGCTTTTGATAGCTCGTCTGCTTAACAAGGAAATTCCTCAGAGGGTCATTGCTGAGAACGTACAAAAATCCACTGATAGCTGCTGTGATGGTTGCTCGTTTTCGGGTTAATGCACAGTATTTAGACAGGAAGCAGTTGAAGAAAAGGTACAATTTATTAAAAACAGGCTCAGTTCCAAAACCCACATTACAGTACAACACATGGCACAGAGACAACACACTCTCACTGCAGCTACCTGCATGGACAGGCAACCCCAGATACCCATGTTTGTGTGAGCCTGGTGCAGGAGCTGCAGTTACACCCAGGGAGAATAGGACCCACACCACTTGCAGTCCTTCAGAACTACAACACTGCCATAAATTCCTTTATTGAAAGACACATCCTGCTTTTCCACATGGTGCAAAGTGAAGCCAAATTTTTGCACTTCTTTTTACATCTTTAAAACAGCTGTCAGATAGAAAGCTCTCTCTCTGAAGGACTTACATGGTCCCTCACACCACAGCATCAATTTAACCTAATTGTCTTTACAGCATCTTTGGGAAAGATCTCCTCCAACTTACAGGAGGGAAAACTGAGTCAGAAAGCCACTCAATGATTTTGCTTGGTGCTCCCCACTGTAGAGTAAGATGTTCATCACTCTAGCTCTTACAGAATCCCCCCAGCATTTATCTCACTGAAAAACAGTGACATAAATGCACATTGTCTCATCCACTCCAGCACTGAGGTAGAGGTGGGATTTTGCCCCCCTCTCCACCCTGGTGGCTACAGCCCCCTCCCCACCAGCAGCCACTCCCCTTCTGCTCTTCTTCTACCCCCAGGGAGGCTGCATGGCTTTGATGGGACGGTTTCTGTATGTTCCAATCTATGAACGCCATGGGGACTCACACTGAGAGTGCTGCAAAATGCATATCTCCCTTCCGGCAGAGGAATGACCTGGTGTGCCCTGCCAGGCACCACCACTGCCAGGGAGCTGCAGCTCACACCAGCACAAGGTTTGTGCCCCAGACACACAGCCCCACTCTCCTCAAGTACCCAGCAAAGAAAACCTCTGAAGCGGGTTCACATGGCACCTGATGTTGGCCTACACAAAATAGCAACGAAATGGTCGCTTCCAAAAAATGGTTGCTATAAAAAAGAGATGAGATTTTGCCATCCATTTCAGAAATTCCCACTACCAGGTGATGCCTATTTTACTCTCTTCACAAAAGCACAGAAACTCCGACCTCCCCCTCTCCCTGCCCGTGTCAGCAGGCTCGCTGGGATGTTTTCATGTACACCCACATTTGTCTTTCCTCACATGGTATTACAGAAACATTTCAGTTTGCTCTTTTCATACACTACATTCCAAGGCATTTCTGTCTACAGGGAACTGCATCCCTGCCATAAGCTCATGTGTGTAGTCAACTGGTAGGCAGCCAGCAAATCCCACATACACCCAGAGCCTGTTAGTAAAGAAGAGGATCAGTGCAAAGCAGTGACACACCACAAGGACACAGACACACATGTGCCCCTCCTGCCCTCATTGCAAAGGCTTTTTGCCCACTTGAAGCCCCATATAAGCCCCTGATATGTAAAATAAAGTATCAATGAAATTTCATGAAGGTTCAAGCACAGATTTCCCCCCCAGCAGCTTGGTGATGCAGATCTCGGAGTAGCTGGCTGCTGTACCACAAGCACCATGGGCACTGGTAATTAACATTAACATGTAGATGGAGGATCTGGGCACAGCTGACATGAAAGTCAGAGTTTGTGAGCATTTAGGAACTGAGTCCTGGCTGCTGCACTGAACACAAGAACTTCAGCAGGGGCACTGAACCATGCATGGGGGAAGAGAAGCAGTGCTTTCCTGGCAGTGGTAGTACTCTGCATTTTTTCACTGTTAGAAAACTCAACAGTGGCTGAATAGATTTATATCTGAAGTATCAAAAAGAATATTTTTTTCTGCCTCTAGAGAAAATAGCATCCCAAGCTCTAATTTTTATTAAAGTGACTGTAGAGAGCAGTCTAGAATGAAATTGCCATCTGAATCTTAATTATACCTTCACATTGAAACACTGTAGCGAATTACATGTAAGATTAAAAAAAAAGGAGTGATATTAACATATAATGAGCCTCATCAATTACTATGGATCAGGAAAAGTAGCCCTCATATTATTGAAATGGTTTAATTTGCATGACTGGATGATTCAGATTCTTCTTGGTCATTCATTCAAATCTCCCTAGAAGACATAGCCAGAGAAATGTCCCGTAGCAGTCTTGGCCTCAAATAACTAAATTAAATACACTGCAAGTTACCCTCTCATTTTGCAGCAGGGAAATTGAAGAGATTTCCTATGGTAAGTCCAGGGAGGAACACAGATCTTATGCCATTACTGAGCTAACTGTATATGTATATAAAATTAGTATGATTTTTATAGTGCAGCAGTATGTAAAATGACTTGCATATTTGAGCTTAACTTCTCATGGACAGAGGCTCTGTCCCATGCTGGAAACAGGACATATATTTTAACAGTAAAGCAAGGAATGGACTTAAGGTAGACATCAGTTCCCACCATCTGAAGAGGAGCCCAACAACCAATAAACCACCAAGACAACAAATAAACTATACTCAGAACTAAGGCTGTGCGTGCGCTTGGGTTTAGTCCCAACTTAGCCACTGGAGACAAGTCGTTGAGATTTCTGGGAATACAATAGCACATACAGGGGAAGCCACATTGAGATGTTTCCTTCAATTTTGTCAATCTTGGATTTTCTTGGCCATCCTTGGGAGTTTTCCACACCTTTAACTGCATTGGTTTATGACGACAAACAACTGGATCATGCGCACAAAGATATAAGTCAGGAGCTGCTTGGCGATGCTTTGGACACCACATTTATCCTCTCTACTTTAATATTCCTGCTCAAGAGTCACATTATTTCCCTGCTTTGCAGGGACATTGGGGCAATCTATTTAATAGTGTTGAGCAGATTAAGATGTTGAATGAATATTGATCACTAAGCTCATTCTGACTTTAGTACAATATACATACGTAGGCCAATCTTCAAGATACTTCTGATAATCAGCACTGACCGATTATATCTAATGAAAACTAGTTTAGAAACACATTTGAGTCAGGTATCATTCATCCATTTCCAGATTCAATCAGCAAAGGAGAGGGGGAAAGTTTGTTGCCTTTTCTGCAGATTAAAGGCTGCATCTGCTTTGAAAATTAATCACTTTCTGCTGTCATAAAGTCCTTCAAGAAGCAAACTGATGGATTGGCATCAGGTTTACTCACAATAAACATATCCACATGCCTGCAAACTTGTAAAGATTAAGGATGGAAAAGGATTTTTTGAGGTACACAGAGATACCATCATGAGTAATGACTTAAGGAAAACAAAGGCAAAATCTTAATCTGAAAATGCTCTGTGGAGTGTTTATCAGAGAATGGGGCAGAGACAAACTTCCAAAGGAAGTTGTGAAAATTTCATCCCTTGCAACTGGATACAAATGAACCAGACAAAGCACCTGAAAATATACTATCAGATGCACTCATGTTTTGGTAGGCAGATCATTTAGATAACTTTAAAAGGTCCTTTTCCATCTGATATTCCAGGAAGGCCCATAGCTTTTACTACAAACCCCTGGTCCACCGAGGCCCTCAGTGAGCCTGGGCTGTTGGCAGGGAAGAGAAGAGGGGAGGAAGGACCTACATGTCCTTGGGACACCAACATTTTTCAGGAGCACAACCCAGCCATGCACCATGCCCCCCCCTTCTTCCAACTCCCGGCCTCAGCCACCATGCATAGAAAAGAGCCTGCAGGCATTTATTGCCTTTAAAAACTACCTATCTGACAAAGTGACTGCCTGGCCGTGTCCTGGCTTTAAATCAGAGAGATGGCAGGACATTCAAAACATCCCTTGTGGTCCCCAGGCATCCTTCTGCTGCCCCCCCCAAGTCACTGGTGTCCCAGCAATGCCCTTGTTGTGGGCAGCATGATAACAAAGAACGGATAATGACTCCAATTAGGAGGTGTGAATGTCATTCCACTCCCCCTGCTCTCTTCCAGGTCACTATGAATGTGTTTGAAAACTACTGGCACAGCAGTTTAACGATAATTCAGATTTAATTTGCACTCTGTCACCTCTGTTTTTTCTATAGGTTTTAATAGTTTAATTTAACAGTCTTAAACACTGTCTATATTACCAAGACATAATGTGTATTTCAGATTTGAGCAGCTGCATGGCACAAAATAATATTTCACATTTATATTGCGCCTTTCATGCCAAAGATGCTGAAAAATGCCTTGATTACTATATCCACACAAGAATCAACTCATCCATC
Source organism: Eulacestoma nigropectus (assembly GCA_013397775.1). Classification (NCBI taxonomy): domain Eukaryota; kingdom Metazoa; phylum Chordata; class Aves; order Passeriformes; genus Eulacestoma; species Eulacestoma nigropectus. The sequence goes on along the minus strand of VZTE01004350.1, from coordinate 1,358,966 downwards.
ACTGAAATGCAGTCACTTCTAGGTTGGAAACCTCATCAGTCTTTAATAATTTAGGCAAAATAGAGTAGAATATTCCACTCTATGAGGAGGCAAGTTGAGCAGGTAAAATTAAGTTATCCAAAACTGCAGTTGGGCAGGGCTGTCTCATAGGCTCATCCTCACGACAGGAAGTTTTTTACAACTCTCAGCTATCTAATCAAAAGGCAGTACCTGCAGGAACAGTTCCCCTTACATCAGCATGGTTTATTACCGGTCAAGGGAAGGAAGGCTCTATTGTCTGCTGCCCGGCTCAGCTCTGCCTCTCCCTCTGCCACCTCCCCTCTGGGTCACTAAGTCCCAATCTGATGCCAGTCAGAACAGACCCTTGAAAACATAAAGAAGCAGTGAAATGATTGCCAAAGTTTCTCACTCCAGCACTGTCCAGGCCGGATCCTCCAAGCCAGTGAGAAAACACCCAGTGAGAAAACACCCATTGATGTCACTGTGCTCTGAATCAGGCCCTAATGAAGCCCAGCCTCCTCGCTCTGCCCTTCAGCCCCATGCCCACTCCCATCACCACCTGCCGAATTCCCCACTGAACAGCTGCCTGGGGAGAGCACCTTTCATGTCTCAGGGAGTGCTTTGCTCAATCTTTCAACAATTGGCAGAGGAGAACTCTCTTACACACGTAGATGGAAACCATCTGGTGATGAATTTGGCTCTGAAAGCAGGGTCCCACCTGCTTTATCTGCCCCACGACCCCTTCTCTGACCAGAGCAAATCCATGGTGTTGCAGCCTCTTCCCAAGATGTCATGTTCTCCAGGCCCTGGCAGCCACAGAAGGTGGTGCTTTCCCATGTAGTATCCCAGCTCAAGCTTTGTCCCACTGGCGCATTTCTATGACAGTGATCCAGGGGCCAAGTAAAGTAACAGGGAAGTGGATGGGTGGAGAACAAATGTGTCAAGCTTAATAAAGATTCTCTCTATTTCCAAGAGCATTATCATCCATGTTCATCACTTATTAAAAGGCTTTCATTTATGAAGCCTTTAAAGCCCAGTTTAATAACCTGCAATCATTACTTGAATCCCAAAATTTGCTTTTTATTATATTGTGTAAATGAAGCATTGTAGCATTTAATGTAAATTATATTTTCCTCTTCCTCTTTTATCAATGTTTTTAAAGCCATTATGATCAGGTGTTTTTCTCAACCTCCCCTAAAAATGCACTGCACAATATCTGTGGGCCCAAAGTAACACTGTTCCTGAGATTTGAGTACAGCAATGAAAGAACAAAGATAATAAACCAACCTTTCCTGTGTGCTTGCTGCCTCTGAGGTTTCTAACTGGACTGCTCAGACCATTCTCTCTCCCCAGGGAGAGTCCTGAGGTCCCCTTATATCCAGGAGACATAAAAAGGAATTTGTTCTTTATTAATACACTGTCTCCAGGAGGCTTTATTTTTTTTTAAATCAGAGTATAAATTCACGATGGAATTTATATATGTGCAGACTGAGAACACTGCACTGTCGATGGGGTGGTCTGGAATTATGGGTGAAGGCATGGTAACAAACCATCAATAAGATTCTGCAGCTGGGGACTTGTCAAGAGTCACGGCCATTTCAGGCCAGTGAGAGACATTTGCCATTTGACCGAAGGAGGACTTTTCAGGGACTGTGCCTTACTGAGCTGCCAGGATGGCAGTAGGGGCAGCCACCTGCCTGCTGAGATGGCACAGAAATGCTTCTCAGCTCTAAGTCTAGTGCATGCTCTCCCAGCATGTACCAGCACATCCTGAAACCTAATTACGCCCCTGCAGCCCCAGTGGGACTTGTGGCAGCAGGGCTCATGTCCTTCATGAGGCCAGTCTTTCATAGAGACCAAATAAAAACATTAGAACACCTGGAGTAAAACCAGAAGGAAAAATAAAACAGGGAGAAAATTAAACACTGGAAACTGGTCAAAACTGCAAAGCTGAGAGATGTGGATCCAAAATTTGGAGCAATTCTAATCAGGGGTTTGGTTCTGGCTCATCTGTAATTGAAATGAAGTAAAAATCTGCCTGAGACAGTCAACAATCTCAGCTGTTTCCGAGATCTGGCTTTCATTAATTTCATTAACATCTAAAATGCATTCTTATTGCTTGTTCTTATGCTGAAGAGTAAGGGAAATAACAACACATCAGGAACCAGTTTATCTTTGTCTTCACAGAGGAGCAGATGCAGTATCAGTCTCAGGGGCACGCAGATCCCTTGCATGGAAAATGGCAGCAAAGAGTTGTGCAAGTGTGGAAATCTTTAGCCCAAAAAATAAATAAATTGGAACTAGTACTTCGATCAGTCCCTCACACACTTTGGGGAACTGCACCAGCATTATTAGTATTAATCAGTGTGATAATCTCAAGCTATACTTTGCCAGCCTTGTTCCAGAGAAACAGTCAAAAAGTCAGAACTCGTATGGAGCCCTCCAAAGAACCTGTGCTTTGTGAAGCCAGATCTGGGGATCCTGCAGAAGGCTCACGCCCTTCCTGATTCTCATGGAAGGATAAATATCACAGACCAAGTTCCCAGTCAGAGCGATGCATTGAACATGCTCTAGCTGGGTGTGTGACCCAGTGTAAAATGGCATTTCCACCCTTCCCTTCAAATCAGATATTTAAGAACAGGGTGAAAATGGGAACTGGGAGGCTGGTTCCTCATGCCTCTGAAGCAAAGCTGCAGCAGCTGATGAGATGAATTTCCCATGTGCTCCCCACTGCTCTGCAGGACTTAATACCTCAGCCCGTGTGGCGGAAGGGGCAGCTCATGTCCGCAGCCCCAGCAGTTGCAGTGTGGGCTCTGCCCACTTGCCAGCCCTGCCAAGAGAAACCCTGCACTCACCAAAGCCAAACCCAGCAGCACTCCGGGGCACACACCACTGCTTGGGAGGGGGAAGGAAGCCACCATGTAGTATATCAGGGCACAGAAACTCTGGACAAACTTTTATTCCAATTTCCCTTGATCTAAACCATTTTTCCAGGCTCTGTCTCTCCTCTAGTATGACGCAAGTCACCAACAGAGCGACTAGAGGGTGCTACAACATATATGGGCTTTGGATTCCAGCCCCTGGCATTTAGAAATTCCTGGCATAAATTAACTGTTCAGCTCTTTGATGATGCTGATTTGCTTCACTTGGCATAAGCAGATATTTTGCTACAAGAAAGATGATACTTTCTGAGACCTGTCATCCTTGGGTTTTCAAATTCACTGGCACGTTTAATAGCAAAAATATGAAAGGCAAAAATAGTCTTGTACAGATAAAGACCTCCGTGTCACAAATGACAATTCAGTTTAATTAAGGCAACTCACATATATTATAGTCCATCCATAAAACTTAATATCAGCTAAAAATTCCCATCAAATGCAAATTTTCCTCCGAGATTTATTTATGCAATTGTGAGACAGGGAGAAAGCACACAAAGCAGTGGGAGCTGCAGGCTGAAGTAAACAGTGTTGTCAGAATATGCAAAACAAGGGAAGAACACAAAAAAAAAGAGGGAGAAGGAAGGGACAAACATTCTCTGGCTGGAAAGTTATTGAGTGTTTGGAGCCAAAGGGGAGTGGAAAGCTTGGAAAGGAATTTCTACATGTAACCCACAGACTCTACCCTATTTCCATGCCCAGCATCGCTCCCATTTAGCTAACAAATGAAAAATCTTTTTGGGGATAGACATACGGTTAGATTGGTGGTTTTAAAGGTCATTGCCTAAAACCAGCACCGCAGCAGGCAGAAAGGAGCTTTGCAGTTGGTCGGCTTCGGCGTATCCCACACTTTGAGGCGCGCTGGCAGTGAGGTAATCCCTCAGGAATGTGTGCGCGGTTGGATGGCTGTGAAAAGAGAGCGGTCAGCTACCAAAGCTCTGTGCTGAATATTCGCGTCACACACACACAATCATTTTTCTTGTTAAGTATTGAGAAGAATGGGAACATTATAAATGCAGTATCTTCTTTGGCTGCAAGCTTAGCTGCTTTAAAAAGATCTCACTCCCTGCTCCTCCACTCCACCAGCTGTGCTCCACCTCCATTCCCAAACCAAATCTTACTCCATGTTAAATGTCTACTTACTGGCACACACTGAACTTTATAAGACATTAAAAAAAAAAGGGGGGTAAATTAAATACAACTGAACTAAAGCTAAAGAGTGAGAAGTTTAAGAGGTGATGATGCAGAAAACTGTTAAAAGCGTTTCAAGGTCACTTGTCTATCTAAAAATGACACTTTATTGAATACATAACCCCATGCCACGTGACTGGGTTATATCCATACCCATATTCAAAGCAAGTGCTTTCCTCTCTGCACATTGAGGAGTCATTCTAGCAACAGATGAGTTTGCTTTGCCAGTGCCACGTAGCATTGATAGTGCTGGTTGTTGACAGTATCTTTATCTTTTGCTTGAGGCACTTAGCAATTTGTTGCAGGGAGACAGAACAAGTGTTAATCAGGCATCCCAGCTCAAAATCAAGAACATCACGGAAAGTTTCCCGCTTATTTTAGTGAGTTTTGTATCAAGCCCTAAGCAGGAAAAAATGCCATATAATGCTTTCAGTCACTTTTCTGATCATTTGCCAATAAGGCTAGACAGATAATCTTCTTTTTTTTCTTTTCTTTTTTTTTTCCTTCCTTTCTTCCTCTTTCAAATGACCCTGCATCGGCATTTATCTGTCCACTTTCATACGTACTTGCTCACCCTCTGCTTAGCTCAGGGGGCTAGGGCTCACAGTTTGCCTGCACAGAAGCGAGATAACAGCACCTCACAGAAGTAATTTTCAAATTAATGGTATCTACAAAAAAAGAGACAATTAGACTAATCATATGCCTCATTTGAAAATAATATTTTTTCTGTTTTCCAAAAAAAAGTTGCAGATACTTGAACTCACAGGACTAGATTAAGTTTCTAGGTCAGTAAACTCCTGATTATGAGATGATTAGCTTGAATGGCACATTTAAATGCCAATCTCTTTTCTTGCAGGAAACAAACAGTTTAAACATGCAATTCTTGACCCACACTAGTACCTTTAAACTTACTATTTAACAAAACCAAAGAAAGAAGGGTGGTGAAAAGTTGCCAATCCACTTCAAAGCTGCTTCTATATTTGTGGGTAAGCAAAGTCCAAAAAGGATTAATGAATGTACTTAGAGAGATGAAAACCCACTGGGAACAAACCTTCTAGAACTAAGCAGCTAAAGACTGAAACACATGACCTGTACCAGGGGCCAGAATGCAAATTTACTTCAAATGTATTACAAATTTTAGCCTTCAACTTCTAAGCATGCATATAGAAATGTCTTTACAGCTGTAACTAATTTCAGCACAGAGGTCTTCAACAACGTTCCACTGGGGAAGGTCCTGAATGGTGTCTGGTACTGTTTACTTCCAGCTGAGGATTGCCCCACAGTGTAACTCCTCTCCCTCAGGAGACGATAACACTACACAAATACTAACTGACCAAGCCTTAAAATCCAACTGTTTCCATTAGCTCAAAGCCCTCAACTTTACAGTGGGAAAAGTGAGATAGAGTGCCACCAAGGGACCCTAAGGCACAAGTCCTTTGTCTGCTGGGGAATTGAAGTCCCCTATGAGACCATATCTTAACACCATCCCCAAGTATTTCACAACAGGATGTGAAATGCCCACTTCATACAAGGAGGACCACCTTTTCACTTTCCATTAATGGAGGTCATTAACTCACACAGACAAAAGGTGCTTTCTGGGTTTCCATCTCTGCCACCATGACTACAACAAAGTCTGCTCATGCTTCACTTCCAGAATGGCTGCCCCTACCGGAATTTCTGCAAATGGTTCATCTCCCATGCAAGGTATCCAGGAAGATGATTTAAAAATTGTCTATATGAAATGATTCCCATGATTTCGAAACTGACCCAATTCTGCATGTTTGGAAGGAGACAATCAGGGGCAATGGTTAAAAAAATTACACTACTAAAAAGCTATTTTCCTTTCCACTATTATATCAAGTTCATTAATACCTTCTGCTATTGGTGAAATGATCCCTCATTAACATTTCGATGTATTATTGCTGCTCCATTAATGAGACCACAAAAAATGGAAATGAGGCCTATAAATATGCTAAGAGTTAAAGTCACGAATCGTAACAGTGTGCGCACTTTATGAGTAATGTTTTGGTACCACTGGCATTCAAAACAGCATGCAAGGATGGCTCTGCAGCATAAGCATCTGCTTAACAAACAACACCCCAAAAGGTCCAAACAGAAAACCACAATTCCTGAAACTACAGGTTAAAATATCAGCTGAGTCAAATCAGTCTTAACCCCAGCTGCTGAGCTCCATGCAGTTCATTGTTAAAATGCTTGTGGAGAATGACTTTGTCAGCAAAGGTCACCAGGAGTGTTAAACTTCAACAAGCAAAGAAGGATCTGTCTCCATGTCCTTTGTTTAAAAAAACCTTTACTCCATGTTAAATGTCTACTTACTGGCACCACACCCAGTACTGGGGGATGTTGATCTCTTGATAGTGCATCACATATTCCAGGAAAAAGAGCAGGCTACAAATAGAGAGTTCCAGTCTTGGGAATCACATTAGGATTCATTTGAGAAATAAATTTATTGCCAGGTAGCCTTTTAGATCCATCAGGCTCCCACAGTTTCTCTGTTGATATTTTCTCCAACAAACAGTGAATGTCCTCCATGGGTCAAGAAATATCCTTATGCAAATGGCATTACTGCAACTTGCATTTTCAATTATTAATAGTCCACTTCCCGTCTTACAAATGCTTTCAGAAAAGGAGGAAAGCAGCAGCTCGTTCCCCTGGGAACAAAAACACAAAATGTGATACCTCACTGAGTTAGGGAAGGAATGGTCCTTTCGGCACAGGGATGTCGTATCATGCTACCAACATTTTTGTTTCTGCATTTCATTTCTCTCTACTGATTAAAAATGACCAATTCTACCCCATTTTTTGAGCATAGCTGACAGCACTAGGCTTATGCTAAATGAAATGTGTAGCACTATCACTAGCACTATCATCTTTCAAGGAACAAACTTATAATTATTGCATTAATTTTTATGATTTACTTTCCAGGAATCTCAGATTTCATGACAGGGACTGGCTTTGCTCTGAGGTCCTGCAGTGTCAGTGAGATGATTTGACACTGCAGTCCATGCTGCTTTTAAGCATTAACAGAAGAAATGGTCTACATTAGACAGTTTGCCACGGCAGCAATAGCAGGTTTGGAAAAAAAACCCAGACACCTTCAGTAAGATGAAATAAAACAAAAACATGAAAAGCAAACTATTTAATGAGAGCCAAGGCTATTTCAATAAATCTAGTTATTTGATAAGCAGACTGCCACTGTCAGCCTTTTATCATCCGTGAAAATGCATGATGGATCTTCTCTGTTTGCTTGCAATTGCAGACCTTCCCCTTCTGATCAACATCAGCATTTTGCTCCAGTGCCTCTAAGGACATGGATTGCTAGCAACCAGCCAGATTCCACCTTTCAGGAAGACTCTAAAGACTGACAACACAGGCATGGCTCAGTGCTGTGTACATATGGCACACAGTCTGGGTAGTTTGACGCTGTTAAATGTTCAACCTCTTCTGAGTTTGCCTAAAGGAAAACAGCTCCTGCTGAGAGTGTATGCACATAAAACTGTAACAAACATTTAATTTTAGCTTCTCTGAAACAGAATTAGTCTGTGCATTCTGCACTGCCAGTTCCTACTGGAGCTGCTCAGAAGAGGTGGCTTTGAAGGGTTATTAATTCCCATATTAATGGTCAGCCTCCCCCACACAGCTGAAATATAGGCTCCCGAGTGTGTTTCAGTCTTAGTTTCCCACACCTCTTTCAATTCTTTCATAATAAGCAGATAAAGTCATTATTTGGATGAAAAGGACTTCAGTCCAACACAGGCTCACAATACTTTATCTAGCTTTATGATTCAACTACACATTTTACCTTCTATGAGAAAAAAAAAATTGCTCAAAAAAAAAGCTAGAAAATAATTTTACATGTACAGCAAGTTCCAGGGAAACTGCTGAAACAGCTACATCCTGTGTGCACTGTTTGTTTGTGCTGAACCAGTTAGCAGGAGAGAAAGGCTCAGATATGATTTTTAAACTAGGCTGGTGAAAAATGTTTCACTCTCCAACAGAGTTGATTTCAAAGGATTATTTCTCTGCTACACTCTGAGAAAACAATGCTGCCAGATGTCATGACTAAAATGCTTTATCTAAATCGTAAGATATTGCCTCAAATCATGTGTACTTTACATACCGTGCAGCCTCTTTCTGTCCTTTTGCTGAAGTTTAGGTATTAAGCTTAGAGGTACTACTGAAATGACCCCAGAAAACTCTATGGAGATTGAAGCTGCTTGAACTGGAGCAAATCAGAAGTTACTCCATCAAAGTCAACTCTTTAGTACTGAAGTTTATCTCATTTATGCTGGCTAAGGATCTGACTCTACTATCTACAGATTGAAAGATGCTAAAAAAGGACTATTTTTATATGCTCTACCAAATATAAAATATGTGACTGAAACGTAGGCAGAGATTCATCTCACCCTACTTTATTCACCTGGGCTAAGCTAGACTGCATGGCCTTGGTACGTCAGCAGCAGGAGATCAGCAGTCCCAAAGGTCAGCTCCTGTCACCTGTGCGAAGGCCCTTCTGGTGAGTCACCCTCTGGAGATGCTTATCTCCTTCTGCCACTACACAACAAAACTGGATTATGACAGATTGTCCCAATCAGTTGTAACAAAACAATCTGATTGTTATGCAAAATACTGATCCTCCCCTTTTTCTCCCCCACTATTTTTGTGTCAGTATGAATCCACTGACTTCTGCAAGGTTATTCACACTCAAATCCATCTAGTCATAATACTCTCCATAAAGCCGTGTTCCCCTGGACTGAAAGCTGCTGAGGACGCTGATTTCAGTTGTCCTAACTTCTCTAGAAAAAGTGCCCAAAAAGCAAGAGGCTCACAGATTGTCCTTTACATACGGCCTTTCATTCTTTTCATCCAGGTTTTACCTCAACAAGAAGTTTGATTTGACACCAGACAACTCTACCACAAAACAAATGAGAAATATAAAACACTGTAAGAGCCCCTCACCACAGGATGAATCGCCCTGGATGTGAAGCAAAAGTAGATATTGTTCACACTTCACTGCATCACGTACAGTGAATTTTGCTGAAGTTTTTGAGAGTTAATAAGCTGTCTGCTTCTCTTTCAGTCTTCAACAGTGTCAAGTCTGTATAGAGAGAGGTACAGAAACAGTATCTAATCTAAAGCTAGAAACTAAAGAGCTTATTTCCCGTCATCTGGTGAAGAATCCAATAGGCCTCTTAGGCATGTAGTTGAAACCACAGTAAGGACAGTATAACCCTTCCTAGAATTGAAGGATCAGGAAGAAAGTAAGAAACAGGCAAACGAGCGGTTAAATAGAGTATCCTTGGGAAGAGCTTTAATCAAAGGTGATGCACGGGGTAGGTCCTTTAGCAGACACTGCAGCACTCACTACATACAGGGAACAGCCTGGGACTGTGCCTAGTCTTGACTCAGTTGGGGCTGACTCCACCTTTAAGCACCTCTCTCTTCCTCATCTGCAAAATGATGTTAGATCCTTATGAATAAAAATCAGTAGATGGGATCTAAGCCTTATCCTTCACGTCTTCTGGCAGGCAACACCCTCGGGAAATCAGTGTGGGATTTCCCAGGCAAAAGCTTAGAGGACAGAGCCCAAAGCTGTGGGACAAAGCCTGCGTAAGGAAGAAGGAGTGACCCATGTTCCGTGCCCTTCACATATCTCCTGAGTGGTGCAAAGTATTTCCGAAGTTTATTTATATATATAATACTTTGCAAAGCAAAGCTGAGATATATTGCTCCTCTACAAACACAGACATTTCATCAGAGGACATCAAGACAAGTTTTGCCTTTGTTTTGCCCTTCCTAACTTAAAAAGGCATCTCCCAAATAAACAAATTCCCTTATTGTTACATTGTCTCCAAACACGCTTCATCCACCTAGAGCCAGCCTCTGCAGCACCTACCATTTTGCTCTGATATGGTAAACGTCCTCCTTTCCTTTCCCCCTTCTCTCCCCTTTTCTACCTGGGGAATTCAGCTGCTTGTAGAAAAACTTGCAAAGAGAAAAAAGGAATGAAAAAGTTGGCTTGCATGGCCCAGAAATAAGAACTGAAAAAAAGTGAAACCTTATGCCTTGTCTCCAGTGGCTCAGGGACTTGGAGCCAAACCAAGGCCATGAAAACAGAATATCGCTCTTTGTTAACAATAAATAAATAAATAAAAGACTACTCACTCCTGCCTTTTGGGATATGTTTTCTAAGGAGGAAGAAATTCCCTGTGGAGTTTATTATGTGTAGAAGGGATGTGTGCCTCCTAGGGAAAAGCAGTGGGGGTAGTTTTTCCCTTGGTGATTTCTTTCCCGCCTTTCTATCAATGTTTTATTAATTTTTGCAAGTCTCACTCCCCTCCCTTCTGCAGTAAGTGAAGCCACACAAAGGAACATGCAGGTAATTCAGCCACTCAAAACTACACAGCATCTCTTTTCCTCTATAAACGATCAGTGTGTGGCCTGGGTTTCATTTGCAACTGTAAATGAAACAGGCCTACAACTGTGTTCATAATCCTCCTTAATTGAATTTCTGTGACAAAACCCAGACAAAATTATTACCCGCAAGTTAACAGTTTGTGCGAAGTAGCCAAGGGTTCCTGGGAAGCTTTAAAACAAATGCAGGACAAAACTGGATACCACAAAGCAGTTATTTGGTGTTGGTACCATTTGTTTGAAGCGGGGGAGGTTTCCCTGGAGGAACAAGGTCATTTTAATATGAAGGACAAGCCACGAATTTAACACAGGCTAAAAAAAAGGCGAGAATTAAATAAGCAGTGGACAAGCTTGGATGTAAACCAGCACATACTGCTCACACCACGCTACTGGAAGGAGGTGTTGGGCTGTCCTGGCTGTTTGAAGGGCAGCATCATTCACAACTTGGTGTGGCTCATGGGAGAGCTTCACAAATCCAGAAGGACTTTAAGCAACTGTTAGGTTTGTGTTGAAGTTCACACCCCATTGAAAGGGTATCTCCTTTAAAGTCCTCATGTAATAATTTCCTTCAACTAGATCATCAGTTATATGGTAAACATGCAGAGCCTTAGTAATGATGTCAGGCTGCTGGTAAAATATCTAAACTTACTTTTAAAATGTGAGAACCACTGCTAAATGAAAAGAGTGATGCAAAAAAGGGCACTGTCCTGCAGGGCACTCCCATTGCTTGCAGAAGAAAAGAATTAAAGCCTTTCCTGTTTCCCAAATTTAGTGTTTGTTTTTATTTTAGATGATACAGATGTTTTCTTGACAAATTGGGCAAAGCTGATGTGAACAGAGATGTCTGTTTGCAACAGCTAATTTTGTGTGTCATTGCCATGTACTTGGACAGACACTCTATTTTACCCCAAAGTACCATGTTTAAGTCATCTCTGTATCAACTGGTAACTAAAGCAAACTGGCAAAGTTATTAGGGATCAAAGCGGACTCTTTATGCTTCAGCTTACAGAGTTGATCAGAGCAGGGAAAACCATGTCATCCCAAGGCAGTGCCTGCCTGGGTTACCGCCCCACATGCTCATAGAAGTTAATATCCTTTGCATTTTAAGCAGAAGGCAAGGCTACAAGGGAATGGGGAAGGCTGAGGTAATGGAAATAGAAATCCTACAATTCCTCAGTAGGCGCCCATGTCTTGTGTGTTACCCAGCCCTCTTGCAGGCAGAGAATTGATGGAAATTCAGGGGTAGAGGAGGCTGGTGGGGCCTCATGTTAAAATTTCCTCCAAGTAAAATATTTCTGTAGGTGATGAAATGAGCATTACTGTTCAGAGACAGGCAGGCAGAGACCAGAACTCATTTCCACAGACCTCCATGCCACTGCAGGATAGTGGGTCTCTGTCCCCACCCTCACTTGCAAGGCAAAGCTCACATAATGAGGGACCTCAGAAGAGTTTCCAGGAGAGACATGTCCACTCCCAGGGATGCAGAGGATTAACAATCAGGTGCTGCTGCTTTCTTCAGTGTCTCTCCTGTGCCATATGTTTCAGCAGTTGCATTAATACCTGGCTTTGAGAGATTGTTCATTACCCTTGGGTCCTGTGCCACTTCAAGCAACCTTTTCAGAACTACTTTTTATAGCTTGCATGCTCTGTTTTTCCTCAGGCCACAAGTTAAACACACTGAACAACACTGGAGAAAGAAATAAACACTGAGTCAGAAATAAATAGATGCATATGCACATGCCTAATGCCTGCTCCCCTACCCCCCCGCACCATACACAATCAGGGCCAGAGATCAGTGTTTTCAGGAAAAGGCACGAGGGAACAAATTATCACAGTGCTTTGTCACTGGTGGCAAAGGAAAGAAAAAGGAACACTGAAAAGGGTGATGAAATGTTTCAAGAAAAAGCAATATATTTTTATGTACTTGTAAAATCCATTGGCAATGACTTTTCTGGTTAATTGGTTTTATCTTATTAAACTAAAAACCTATTTGTAAAATCCAGACATATTCAAGCATAAGTCCAATTTCTTCACCAAAAGCCAATACACCATTTCAAAAAAGAAAATTTAGCAATAAAACCCAGTTTCCATCAGCCTGAAAGCACAGCACTTGTACTGGGAAGAGAAATGGATAGAGAGCTTGACTTTTCTAAAATGTACTTTGGAAAAATCATGTTACTCATTTACCCTAAAACTACAGTCCTCTCCCTCCCTGGCCCTGTGAAAATGGATGAATATTTTGGTACAGTTATGCCAACATATAACCAGTGTGGCATAACCAAAATGTTATGCCACATTTATAAACCAACATTCTGCTGTCTTTCCTTGCACTTGTCATGTTCGACTTTGTCCCCTTTATTAGTCCACTCTTCTTCCCATTAAATAGTCTTTCTGTCTCACTTGCCAAAGAACTGCCAATGGGCCCCTGATTTTACAGAAGAATAGACTCAGCTTTACCAATGGAAAAGGGCCTCTAATGTACCATGGACACAGCACAGTGAAGTATGGTAATTTGCCTGTGTTAATGATGCTACTTCACAATGATCAGGAAAACAAAAATCTCTAATAGGTAAATGACACCCAGTCCTTCTGCAGCCTGTTGAATTCAAAATCAGTGGGAGCAAAACCCAACATCCTTTAAGAGATAAGCTAAAAGTGGCTGCAATGTTCCTTTTTCCCCCCCTCAAATTCCTGATCTGCATTGAATCACTAAAATGGGTGATTTGGTGCTGGGAGCAGGACAAAAAAAAACCCAAACCAAGTGTTTCAAAATGTTTTAGCAGCTCAAAAGCGAGTGGAGAAAAATTAATGAACATATATGTAAATATTTTGGACATACTATACACTGACATGATTTTCTGCAAAATACCACTGTAAAGCCAGACTAAAGTATAATTCATTATTTTCTCTTTTTTAGGTGAAAAGAGGAAGTCATTACTGTGGGAAGGACAGAGGGACAATCTGCATGTGCCATTGCTTACTTTTGAAGAAGCTCCAGTTCCACAGAGCTCTGAGCTCTTGAGTGCTAAATCAACCCTGAGAAGTGTCTTCAGCCACAGTTCTCAACAGAAAGCTTCTTAGAGCTGGGTTCCCTAGGCCGTCTGGCTAGGCAAAACACTGATTGCTTTGGCCAGTCAAAGAGTCATTGCTCCAAAAGTCAATCTTCAAATACAGCACATTAAGCTACTCAGTGGGAGAAACTCTGCTCTCATATTTGGCCAAACATGACATGCAGAACAGCACCGGATTTGATGACATTATTTGGAATGCACAAGAAGGAACTAGGGATCATAAACAATCATATGGTGCATGTTTGGTAATCCTTTGGCACTGTTGAAAGGTTGGAGAACAGACTCAAAACACAAGTTTATGAAAAAAAGATGAACAATATTTACAATATTGCTCATATAAGAAAAGGCTTCTATGATATTTTCCAAGGGCAGAGGGAGTGATTTGTCATCCAGTTGCAGTTCTGTAGATTTTGTAGCTGTCTCATTGGCACACTCCACACGTTCCCTGTCCAAAACTTTCTGGTACAGCTGTGCAAAACAGGAGCAGGACTTGAATTCAAGAGTGGCTGAGAATTTAGGACCAAGCCATTTCAATTTCATGTCCATTTCATTTCACAGACTCACACAGAATCACAGAATCATTTAGGCTGAAAAAGACCTCTGAGATCATCAAGTCCAACCTGTGACCAACCTCCAACTTGTCAACCAGACTATGGCACTGAGTGCCACGTCCAGTCATTTCTTGAACACCTGCAGGGATGGTGACTCCACCTCCTCTGTGGGCAGCCCGTCCCAATGCAACACTTGTCCAGGCACTCTTCAATCCATGATGTTCATTACTTAATAGACCCTGAGGTAAGACCCTGTCCTAATTAAGTGACAGCTTTTACTGTAGAGTGCCTAGGGTGTTGTTGGGGATGGAAGGTGGGGGGGAAGTAAAATTATTTACTGTAGAGCTCTACACTTGATTCTCTTCTTGTCATATTGTCTTGGGGTGATTTTATGATAATACTGTATTCCCCTGTTGTCTGCTTATTGCCCAGCAATGGGTCCCGCAGCTTTAAGCTGGGTCTGAGGGAAGAGTTGGGGGGAACCAGGAAAATTCCTCAGCACGGTTTGTGTTCAAGGACTCCTACATACTCCCCCGTATTGCTCGGCTCTGCTTGCAGCAGGAGAGAGTGGATTCCTGCTTCTAGCCAGCTTGTGAGCTGAGGCAAGAGGTTTTTCCCAGGACTGCATACTGCCATACCGCAATCCTCTAGTAACTTCTTCTTCTTCTTCTGGAACTGTTTGGCCTAGCTGTGATCCGAGAATCAGATCATCAGACCACGTGGACTGGCAGAGAGGCAGCAGGGATGCCGCATCCTGGCCTCGGACCTCGGGAGGGGCCAAGCCAGCTACAGAGGGAACTCTAAATCCACCAGCTTTCTCTGCATCAAGGATGTTTAGTATTTTAACAGTTATTCATTTTTCCTGTGCCCTGCTGGCACTTTGTTTGTTAAATAAATAATTTTTTTCACTTTCCTCCAAGAAATTCCTCTCATATCGGTGGGGGAGGAAGTGCTGAAACCTGCCTTCCATGGAGGACACGTTCCTTTCAGAGCGTTTCCCCCTAAACTTGTCTCAAATCGAGACACTTATGAATCTGTGCTTACCACAGGAAAAGTTTGTCAATGCAGGTTGAAAATAAGCACCTGAAGACTCTCTAAATGCCTGTTTATTCAGTCTGGAGCAGCACTCAAGGGGAGTACTAAAATCTTCAAGACAAATGTGGCACACCGCGTATTAAAAATTCTCCAAAATGTTGTATTATTAAGTCTTTCTTTACTAACATGCCTGCTTCAACTAAAAGATATGTTCTAAAAATCCCACAAGATGGGTGTTTCAATAGCTGACTCAATGCTTGATTTGCAGAAAATGTGGCTACAGCACTAGCTTGGGAGAGACATAAGCAAAGGAGCACTGTGATGTGCCTTGAACACCAAACGATTTACTGTAATTTTAAATATTAACATTTTCTGAATGAATAGTTTTGATACCTTTCATCTTGTGTTTTGCAGACTTTGCCAAGTTGAGACCATAATACTTATAAGCAATTTATCAGCAAAACTGTGGCTGAGTGTACAGAAGCCTGATATCTGAGACCTGCCCAGGCAATCTCGCTGTGACATCAAGGGGCCAAGGAAAGACTCCCAGCTGTGACCCAGCAGAAGTGCTTCTCCAGTGGGGCATTCAATCTCCCAAGCAGGCCTTGCTCACAGCTGCCTGGCAGTGTGCAAAAGGCCTGTTGTAGTCCAGGGGCTGAATGCAAAACAAACTGCACCCCTGGGGCAAAATTCACACCTCCAGGAGAACTACCAGAGATGCTCTTTCAGATGGGCCAGGGCAGGAAACCAGGACAGCTCTCCCTGCTAGCAACGAATAGCCATCCCCTCATCCTGCCAGGAGAGCACAGTGCCATCCCCACCTTTGGGGCAGCAAAAGGCCTGCAAGCAAAGCCACAGGCAGGGACAGAGCAGGTTCACAGGCCACAGCCACCTTTTACTTTGGGCAGGGACATCCCTGTGCTGCAAAGCCTTGAGCCCCTCAGTGATCACATCAAGGGAGGCCACAGATCATCCCTCCTCTGCCCTTGTCTAAAGCAACAGCAACACAGTAAAAAGCCATGTGAGCAGAAAAGCTGGAGGAGCTCACACAGCAAAAGTTTCTTCTCTTGGTGTCTCTCTTGATATCAAACTGCTCATGTGAACAGTGCTGCTCATGTACAGGGTTGCCAACACCTGGAGATGGTGCAAGGTGCTTTTCACAGCAACTTAAGTATTATCCACGATTCTCTCTCTAGATTTTGCAAGATGAGTGCACAGGCCAAATCCTTATGGCCATTAATTTTAAAATAGTGATATCTCTTTTGCTTGCTACTTGCCAGGCAAGTACAGCCACCAAGGTGTGCAGCTATTAAATGCCAACCACAGTTCCTATCACCCTTTTTTGTTCTTCACCTTCCTTTCACTGTGCATTTTCCTCAAGATCTTTCTTCCTTGATCTCCTTGAGAAAAATGGCCTCCTTTATTGATTAAATTACAAATTCCAATGCCGGATGATTGAGTTATATGATAACACCTGACAAAAGACAATTGAAATAAACAGAAAAATTAGCACTCTCGTTATTACAAAAGGTTTGGATGTTGAGTTGCTGACTGAATTAAATGGAGATTGAGCAGATCTGAGAGAATTGATTAGGAAAAACAATGCAGAATTCAGAAAAGAGTTAGCAAAATAAGCAGCTTACAAATTCACCTTCAAAAAATATGGAAAAAGTTGAGAAAGAGAAGGAAACTGTATCCTTTTAGTGCATTCACAACCAGGAATTGCCCAGAAGCTTACCTCTGTGATAAGACTCCTAAGATATTGAACTCAGACATCAAGTTACCAAAGGCCAACAAATACATGACCAGATCAGCAGCCTTTAGGGTTCATTTGTTCAGCTTTTAGTAGACCTTTTAAATCAGTGATATCACAAGCCTTGGCCTTTGTTCTCTGGCCTGGGAACCAAGGGCATGCCAGCTTTTGGTAAAGTATCATTGCATTTTATTCACTGCTCATAGATGCTAATGAGGTATTTTTAATTTTGTCTGCTTGTGACATTTCCTGCAATACTGACAGATGTCTTGGGCTTTCTTCCTGCAGATTAGGCAAGCGTTATTGGAATTCTTAGATTAAACAAGAAGCTGATAAAGCAAAGCATCTAAAATGCCACGATTGACTTTGAAACCATGTCACCTCTGAGTGACTTCCCTGCAAGCTTGTTGTGAGGTAGATGGAGTCCAGCAAAGATGAGTTCTAGCAAAGCTCTGGAAAGAGTGTAAACATAGCTCTTAAACAAGGGCTGCAAACATGATATTATTTACTTACAGCTTCTGCATTACTGAAGTGTCATATTCGAAGTCACGCTCCAGGGAAAATCTTAAGTGACCTGTGGAAACATCAGAAAATGAGCCTTCAGTGGATATTTCTAACTACATCTTCTACCAGATAGGGAAGAATTTTGACATTATTTGGAAATGAAATAGAATGAAAATATTATTTAACCACAAAGCAGTATAAAAATTTTCTTTAATGCTCACCTGAAGGTCCTCCAACACTAGCTTCAGCTGCAATTATTTGCTTTCTGCAAAAATCCTAGCCCACAGATTTGCTAGCAGCAAATGTTTGTGGAAACAATAAATATTTTAACACAATCAATCTGAGAAATTGTGCAGCCCTGTCTGAACTTTTCATAATCCTAAATGCTTCATGCTCACAGAAGAGACAAGAAATCACTCTTGTCCCAGTTTCCAAGTGGGAGATTTACACCAGTGAGAAATGTAGGCTGTGAACACATATCTTACTCCTCACTGCAGTGCTCTCTTTCGGGACACTCCTGTCCCCACCACCCATCACCATGCCTCATCATTCATTCCTGCTGGAGTTCATTGCACCTTCCATTCTGCCAGTTGAATTACAGATGCACTCAGGTTAGTCAAGAATTATTTGAACTGCTCAAGCCAATCCAGGAGCTGCAGCCAGATGGAGATGTGTGAGTGCAGCCTACATGATTAGCCCCCAGTCTCACAGCAGGCATGGCAGGGCAGAGAGCCTGCACACTGGCTGTGAGCCCATATCCCCCTCTTTGAAACACCAAAAGCAAAGCTCAGAATGAACAAATTTGCTTAAGAAACCCACATCTGAAAGGTCATTCTCACTATTTTCACCCTTATGTCTTATCCAAACCCGACAATTCCATCACAGTCTCATGAAAGTAAAGAGGCAAAAATTATGACAAATTTTAACAAATTCTAGATTAGTTTGTAATAATTTATCCTTTAGTTATGGCAGCATCACAAAGCCTACTCTGTGCCTGAACTCTTTGCATTGAGCACAGTGCAGACATTGGCCCTGGTAGCCTCTGCTCCCTGGAGCTCATCAATAAGAGATCAAAGAGCTAAAAGTGTAGGCAGGGAAAAGACAGAGACAGCAAAAATCAGAGGACACTTCTGTACAATGGCTTGTGAGCACAAATCCCACTCAGCCAGTAAGAAATTAATCACTGCGAAGAGATTCTGACCCTGCTACCTATTATGTTCGACAGACAATCTCAGTGAAATAATTTATCTAGTTATTTACATGGCTTCCATTAGAGCAATGTCTGAGCATTCACAAAGCAGATGGGTTTTTCCTCACTGTGCTCCTGAGAAGGAGCACATGCTGCTAACTCTACATCATATACAAGGAATAGAGATTCTAAAAAGACAAAATGCTTTTTCCAGGGAATCGAGTGTCTGGTCTGACAAAACTCTATATATAATGCCAGAGGGCTTCTGTAGGTTAAGGTGCTGCACTCAGGGTCGGGCCATCAGACTTTAGCCATAGGCAGACTTCTTACCACCCTGGCAATTCTTTTTTGAATAATGGCTTCTATACAGTATGAATCAGGAAAAGTGAAAGGGAAAAAGAGAAAGGGAGGGTAAAAAGGGAAAATAGGAAAAAAATTATAAAGGAAAGTCATAATAAATGTAGCACCATCTGAAAAAAACTGAACTGCAGAAACAGAGGAACCAGTCATGCCGTTCACTGAGAGGACTGAAGCAATTGTTTCCTTCAAGAAACCTCATTCATCACATTTCCATAACCCAGAAAAGGCACTCACAGTCTCCTCTTTCAACATATTAAGACTAACACACATACAGACTCTCACATTTCCTTCCTTCTCCTATCAGTCTTTCCTCATGGAAGAAATCACGGGAAAGGGATGAAGATGTGAACATTTCTGCAGCTGTTCTGCCAGGGCTGAATCCTGAAGGTGGGACACCCAAAGGAACCCAGGGGTGACAGAGCACCCAACAAAAGGACTGTCTTCACTGTTAGCTAACTCCTGCTCTTTGAAATGGTGACAGTGGAAATGCTTCTTTGGTGATATCCCAGGAGGCAGCTCAGAGCCCAGCATACCAGCTTGTGAGAAAACAAGACCATCTGTTAGCTCAAACCTCCAGGACTGGTAGGCAGTCTTTTCTATAAAGTAAGCCTGGACAGCACAAACTCTAGGTTTCACCAGCAGAAGAATTCTGGTCTGCACACTGCCTTTCTAAACATAATAGCTCCCCTTTGGCTAGAGAATAGAGGATTCCCTAAACAAACCCTTTGATCTGCAAGACACTGAGCCTTCTCCTGAAATTTCTTCTCAGATGTTTGAATTCCCTCTCAGGTTACAACATGAAACCTTTCTCATCTCTCCATTAAAGCAGCAGATAGACAGATGGGATAGTCTTCATCTTTCAGAACTCTTGAAGTTCATTTCCCATCAATTTTAACAGGAATTCTCAGAGCTCCTGTTGAGTTTAAGAGAACCAAACCTATAGACTGTGCTCACTAAAAGCCAGGAGAGTCCCAAGACTGGTAGCCCCTCCACAGGGCTGTCATCAATTAAAAAGAAGCAGCATAATATAAGTAACAGTATAATGGCCAAACTTCCCCCTCCACATATATCGCCAAATCATTTTTGAAAACTCTTCAAGCATTGTAGATAAAAAGCCCAGTGAGTGCTGTAGTGGAGGTGGAGCTGCGCCAGAACCATCACAGAGTCTAAATGTCTTCTCTTCATTAATGAGTTTCATTCTCTCTTCATCACCAGTCAAAGGCAAGGAGGTGTTATTGCCCTTTTGCAAGCTACGAAAAATCCAACACAGCAAATGGATTAAACACCTCACCCAAGGTCCCTTGGGACACCCACATCTGCAGTGAGAACTGATCCCAAAATGCCACAAAGCCAGTGCCTTGCCCTTCCCTCCAGCCCAGCCTAATTCTCTGAATCTCATGATGATTCAGAAGTCTATTTAAAAGCCCCCACAGCTATGGGTGTGTGCAAGGAGTTAAGGCTGAGCCAAAAAGTTTTAATTGAGCAGCTCTGGTTGAGATTCTTGTTAAGAGTGAAGCACAGAGCTGGGAGGGTTTAACCTGACATGGAAAAAAGGTGGCATATGTCAACTGGGTTATGATGTGAACCCCCAAGAAGATACAGCAGCAATGTCAGTGTCCTCTTCCCAGTTAATCTGCCCCGTCAACAGTCCAGTGGTGCCCACACAGCCTAGCACAGCTTTCCCAAGCCTGCTCCTTGCTTGTGCAGCAAGTGCTGCTATGAAACAGGAAAAAAACAGATACTGAAGAAGAGCTCCTAATTCCTCCTGCAGTTTTCCAGTGTACATGAAGTGGCCAGGCACAGCGACACACTGAAATGAAGGCAGCCAGGAGAGCTGACAAGGTTCATAGACACACAGCCATGGTTTACTACTCAAAGCATGCTAAGCTCTTTAGGTAAGCTGTGTTATTACAGATGGTATTGCTTGCCCTAGATCTGATGTCCAAAATGGGGTTGCTCTCTGTAATCCTTCAGAGGCTGCTTATAAATCAGAGAATGCTTCACCTCTGGACACATGGCACTAATAGATGATAATGTAAATGGTCCAGTGTTTTAACCTTAACAGGCATTTGCTTAGGTTATTGTAGACAAAAATGAGGTCAGGAACTGTGGTCACAAGCCTTAATCTCGAAGAGCCTCAGCCTGGAGTCATCTGGAGCCCTCTGGCTTGTACAGTACTGTGCCCATGGCTGACCTGTACAGCGAGTGATAGGCTGAGGGTGCAGAGGGGCGAGTGGGCTCTCCTGCTCCACCCTGCACAGCTGCACCCCACAGTGCCACCTCCACTCCTGGGACCCTTCCAAGCCACTTTGCCTAGTAAGAAACAGCAACTGCAGCAACATAATTGCTGTGGAAATGATTTTGAAGGCGTCAACCCCTAAACACACACAGTAAACAAAATCTGCTTCTATATGAGCTCTTCCACTTTTCTCAGGCATCTGAGGGATATCCTTTGTAAACCATGATATAAGAGCAGACTCGCTGTTCAGACTGCATATCTGCCTGGTTCCTTAGATACCAATGAAAGCCCAAAGGCACGGCTTGGCATCTCATCCCCTTCTTATAAACTCTCTCAGAAAGTTACAGCTGATTTTGACACAAAGATGATGAGAAATGGGGAGCTATTTGTGCCATTCTGGGGATCATGCCAAACCCTGTATTAACACCCTCAACCCTATTAAAAACAAAATAAAGCAAAAAAAACCAAACCAAAACAACAACAACAACAAAAACAAAAAAAACCCACAAAACCCCAAAAAAAACCCAAAAAAAACCCAACAAAAAAAACCCCCAAACCAAAAAAAAAAACAACCCTCCTGTTTGCTACTGATTAAGCAGCCGAATTAAAACTGATGAAGTGATTGGATAGGATCCAAAGCTGTTTATCTGCACATAAATCACAGACATGCTTTACTCAGGCAGTATGGATTTACTGAGCTAGAGGAAAGACCTCGTACTCAGAATGCTGATTATTACAGCAATTAAAATATCAGTGAGGCAAACATTTGGGGTAGAAAGCTGTTAAGGGCTCCTGGAGAAATCATTCCATTAAATATTAATTCAATCAAATTTCAAATTTTTTTAAAAAGGGGGTTTTAATAGACAGTTGGTTTGTTTTTTTCTGATTAAGTATATGTTCTTACAGAAATCAAATTCAAAAGGAGCAATGACACAAAATAACTAGCTGGACATGCCAAAGGAGATTAGAAAGGAAGGCTGATACATATTTTATGATCTCAAGGGAATAAAAAAAATAAATTGAGAGATGTACTGTCAAACCAGACACAGTGTTAATAGCTAAAGTATATGGCAGTAAGAACTGCTGTTCCCACAGCTATTAATGTAAAACTGAAAATGTGGAGCAAGCTGCAGCAGAATAAAATAAATCACACTTTTTTTTTTTATTTGAAAATATATATAAAATAAATCCCTACCCCCATCATTCACTTTCTGCATCCCAACCCCCCGACACCCAAGACTGTCATTTCAGCAAGCTACAACTTCCAGGCAAGTGAGACAAGTGACAATTTCTTACTATTAATCATTGCTAATTTATTTATGTGATTTTTCTACTTATGAGAATCATTGGCCTGGAGATTATTTCCTCCTTCCCCTTTGAGTCCTGAGAAACTATTTAACATGGGAAGTAGTTAAGGGGGGCAAAGAGGGGAGAGTGTCATGTAGCCAAGTTACGCATCCCAGCTGGAATTTGGGATGATGTCTCGCAGTTCTGACTCCTTCAGCCAAGTTTCGTACAGGAAGCACGAATGCGCCAAGGGCGCAGTGAAATTCACTGGAGCCAATAAATAGCACTTGACTCCATTAACACACTCCTGCTATGGATCCCTTCACGGAACCCTCAGCCACCTTGCAACCAGTCTGCTCACGAGGTAGCCAGAGATTTGCACAGGGGAAAAGTTCAGGAGCCAAGAGGATCCTCTGATGAAGCCTCACAGATGCAGAGTGTGTATGCATGTGGGATGTGTATCCAGAGCCCTTCCAGAAGAGGCAAACACTGCTCGTATATAAAGCTTATATGGAAATAGTGGCCATGGAAGGTCATGGTGTCACCAGTGAGGTAAAGGGCAAATTGCTGTGAGGAACTTCACTGGGCCCCTGGAAGACAACTCACTCCTTGCACAGAGGCTCCTCTCCAAGCCTGGGGTGGGTACAGGGGTACCAGAGAGGAGCAGGCATCCCCATCAGTTCATGCAGTTTTTGCCCATACACAACAACCTGTTCCAGCTAGGAAAAAAGCCCTAGGAAACCATTCCTAAAATTTGTAGATTAAAATTTTGTAATGCACGTATTACAAGTCTGATTGTTATTTCAAAGCTATTAGTAGCAAGAATAATTTCACCTAACATAGAAATACCTCCATGATAACTTTCTGGAGTAAGAAATAACTTTTGAGGAAAGTAGTCAACAAATTGCTTGACAAATCTGTCAACTACTTTGGAGCCATCAAGATAAAAGGCTTTCTATGTTGTATGATTTTTTCCTGTATATATGTAAAACACTTCTACTGGACTGTTGATAAAAGCCTGAGCTACAAAGGAACTTTTCCCCCAGCTGAGAAAAGGCAAGCTGCTAGACAAATCAGTTCAATCTCTGCCTTTCAAACAATATAAAGCAGTGTAACTTTCAGGAGTAACACCTCATCTGGTTTTTTTTCCAGACTGCCTATCAGGAATCAAGCAGTAAGTAAACATTTGAAAAGTGTTCCTCTGAGAGCAAAGGTTTAGATTTGAGTCACAGGATCCATTGAAAAGAAAAATTGCTTCTGTGCATTGGGACAGTGCCTTCCCTTCTGAAAAGTTTCTAAAAAGAGCAAATGGAGATAATCTTTTTACAAGGTATAACCCATATGGAAATTCATTATTGCTTCCCTTTAAAAAAAGTCAAGATAGTTCAGAAAGTGAGAATGGAATCACTATTTTAAAAAGGTTAAAAGTATGCAGAAGATTTCCTAACAACTATAGCCAGTAAAGGCATGGTTAAAGTGCTTTATCATGGTCCTAAGTGAAGCTCTGATTGATGAGAACATGAGATAAACAAAAGAGGTAAAGACATAATAGAGCCCTAAATCACTCAGAGTATTTGATCCAGAAGTAGGGGTGTATATACCCAGCGATTGTTGATTAAATATTTTAAGGATCTATTCTTCTCCCAACACAAAACACTCGCTAGAGTGGCTTCAGCAGTGCAGCTCCCTGAAGGCTGCATTACTGCTCGTTAGCCCTGTGCAACCACCACTGTGGAGGCAGAGCTGAAAGGAATCATTGTTCCTACGGTACAAAAGCTAAACTGAACCTCCAGAGAAGGTGAATGATTTGCAAGGGATTTTACAGCAAGCCAGTGGCACAGCTGGGGGAAGCGGGGAACCACAACTTATGAGCTGGTGCCTCCCAAACTTTAGTCCTCACTGCTGGCAAGAACACCCTAGAGTTAGGCACTACTTTCATTCCTGCCTTTTCCACACACAGCCATGACTTGAGACTGTCACCAAAAGCATGTACATACGCATGGAAGGTCACAGAGGCAGGGCCCGGGATAGTGCTTGAAGATAACACTTAGCTCTAGGTTCTATTTTCAAGAGGCGTGAGAGAGAAACTCTTTCCTTCAGTGGATTTATATTGGAGATGAGAGTTTGATCCTAAAAGGCCTAAACTAGACCTACAGCTGCTTAGAAATAGTTTTCTGTCATAGCCAACAATCATCCTGAATTCAGTCTGATTACACAGCGTTAATTGTGGCAGGCACCTGAGGACAGAGCATAATCCCACACCAGAGCACACTAGGTACACAGGCAAGGCAGGGTAAGTCATGGAGCCAGACAGAGTGCCCTGGATGGTCACACCAAGCTGCACACTTTTCTTTAACCCTGATTAATTTAGGTGATTAGATGAGTCAAAAATTCAGACGGAGCTGTTCATCACTTTTTTTTTCTCCCTTTTGCTATTCCAAGAGATGTTTTAAGGGACAGATGATCTTTTTAACATATAGTTATGGTTCTCATTAGCACTAAACCCATGAATATGAATATGAAAAGAATTCAAGGAGAGACAGGAAATGACTGCAAACATCTTTAGTTAAAGAAGATTCCTATTTTTCCTCCAAAGACTACAGCTGCCCCATTCTGGTACAGAATGTACCACTCTGGGCAAGGAAGATCAAAGAAGTAAAACCCACTGAGCCAAGTTCACCTTTCACATTGTTTCATAGCCAGACCCAGGATGCAGTCAGCAGCTCTGCCCAGGAAATTTCCAACACGACCCTTTTCTGACATTACAGTTTGATCTGTCAACATTGACACATCCAGTCTTTGGGCTTTGCCACGTCTTTCAAAGAAGAGATGTGAGGGGGCCAAGCCTGTGCTGCCGGTCTTATCAGCTGCTCTGCTCCCCGCCAGCTCAAGCTGCAGGACACTGGCGGAACAGCCAACAGGGCCAGTGCTTTTACAGGCCAGCCAGCTCCAGCTTGCAGCAGCCATGCCACGAACCAAAGTACTGGAAGTCCAAGCAAATCTTAAGATCAAACTCACAGGGCTTTTAGGATCCGTGATATGCAGCCAAACAGTTCTCAATAAAATAACACTCCTCTGCCTCTAGACTGCCCAGGGTACAGGAGAGACTTGCTTGAGCAAGCCTCTGGAGCATAAGGAGCACATGGGTATTCCTTTTTTCTCTAGGCATTGTGGCACTCGGTCCCTCTGGATGTATATTTTTGTCCAGCAGCAGAATTAGGCCATATGATCCCATTCTCCCTTGTGAGATTACCAAATCTATGCTCAGTATAGCAAACTGCAAAGGAACAGTGTATCTGGGATTTCTGGGGCTTTCTGAACACATCTCTGCAGACTGTTGTCTGCTAATGGCACCACTTGATTGATTGATTCCTGCAGCCTCCTTCACATCTCCGTTCTGTCAGAGGACTCCCAGCCTGGGAGCTGTCTGCAGGACTGAAACTGACACTTCCCCTGGAAAAACATTTTTTGGATCCATATGTCTTTGCCAGACAGACCAAAGGGAAATGAATCTACACAATGGGACCAAATTGGTTGTTCTGGAAAACTCTGTGTTGGGTCCATCATTCCACAAAATCAGAGAGAAACATTTTATATTTCTGTCAAACTAAAAAATTAATTTTCAATAAGGAATTTAAAAATGCCTTTCTATTTTCCAAACTGAAATGACAACCTTTCCACAGTGGAAATTTTTTCTAGTTTCAGACAGCACAAAATGAGCACAAACTATAAACAGTACCTTTTTGTAGTGCTCCTGTGGAAAATGCTGTTGAGTTTTTGTGGGATATATTCTAGGACCAAACGAATCAATTTCCAGTCAGCATTCCCCTGTTTATACTACGTCTCATCTACCTGTCCCAAGTAATTCAGAAGTAGTAGGTGCTTGTGTAACAATGAACTCTGGCAAAACACACAAACACTATTTTGGATTTGAACTAGTATAAGCAGGGCCTGCAGCAGTGACCCACCTTTTTAGTTAACTGTGATTTCCCCACCCATTATACAGCAGCTGAAAAGTTGCATCAATTCCCTACACTGCACCAGGCACACAGGTTTTTTTATAAACAGATGATTAGAGGAACCTGCCTACTTTATAGACAGTCTGAAATATAAGGTTCCCAATAAAGTCAAGGGAGAAAGTCCCATTCAGTCTAATGACAGCAGAGTTAAGTCATTGAGCCACTGGAAAATGCTACATCTAATGTCTGTCATTCTTTGCCTTTTCCAAAATCCCAAATAGGCTGTGGCAGCCTCAGGAACAGTGGCCAAGTCTTCCAGCTCCCATATTTGTGCTTTAACTACTTGACATATCCTCTTATCACTGGAGCAGGAGACAGAATGATCAGAGACCAAAACCCCTCACACAGAGCAATGTGAAAATATCATGCTTCAGCACAACAGAGACATGTGTCATTCCATCACTGACTCACCAGCCCAGAGGACAAGTCCAAGACAAAGGTCCCGGCAGCAGTCCAAGGTCAGAGTCTCAGAAGGTAAACCCGTCAAGAATTGGTGATGTAAATGCTCCCTCTCAGAGACAGTCCCACTGCAGTCTTCTCTGAATCCCTTGGACTCTGCAAACTTCCTTCTCTGGCATGCCTCTTTGGACTTCTTCCTTCTATTTTTCTCATAAGCTTGTTTGTGGATGATTTATCTATTTAAAAAAAGGCATGTTTTTCCTTCATTAAAAAAGAAGTGCATCTGCATTTGGCCGATACTATAATGACATTATAAAGTCCTCTTTGAGGAAGGATCTCTCTGCTTCATGTCCTTCCTCTTTCCTGAGTTATGTGACAAAGATCCTGGGAAAATAGCTCATGGACTTCATGATAAGCACCACCTCCCCTTCTCTCTTTTCCATCCTCACAACATTTTCGGAAACAATTTAAATGATCCCATGCTTGGTCTGAGCATTGACTCTGATACGGCATCATTTCTGAAGGGCCTACTTTTCATCCATCATTGACCAGGACACAGAATCCCTAGTCAGTGTAAACATGACTCAGTTTAATTTTTCCAAAGACCATTTGTTTTTACTTTCTGGTATACACAAGTGAGTAAATACTACTTGATAGGCAAGAATTTCATGAAGCCCAACTAAAATGAAAGCTCCAGATCACTAGATGTAGCATAAACATATGGTGAAAACTTTGTAATCATCCCCAAGACTACAGAGGCATCCTGTGAGACAGCCAGGAAAGGAACTGAAGTCAATTTTCTGAGTCCCCGTGTAGAGCCTTAAACATAAGCCATCTTTCCTCTATATCTCTGTTCTCAGAAAACACGTATTTTCTCAGTTTCTGCCTAGCTAGCAAATATCAAAAACTAGCAGTTTTCTGTCTCCAGTATCAACTCAGTATCAACAACAATTTTAATTGCAATTGGTTTCCCAAGTCATTTTCTCCTCTCACAGTAATTTTTGTTGAAAATGTACCTCCTGTCATTGCATGGGCTCCATTCTAATCAAGCTACACTGTTCTCTCCACACTTTTGGCATCGCATATAAAAATCAAAGTGCCAAATCCCTCTGTGAACTACTCAGATGCAGCACTTATATATGCCTATCAAATTCAGAGAGAAGTCAAACTTTGACCCTAAATAAGTTGGTATATGAAAACATGACAGTGCTTCTTTGGCTAGAGTAAAAAAGAGATTAGTTATAAAGCCTTTACTTAATTCTTTGTGCCTGTATTACAAAAAAAGCAATTATAAATCTCCTCAGATTGCTCTAAACAGTACAAGTAAACCTATCAAAATGAGATGCACATGCCAGCATCATAAATGCTTTTCCAAACAGAAATGTTAAGCACAGTTGCAGCACCGCTTCAGGTCAGTGCAGTCCTGTAGTAAGTACAGGTGCTAAGAACAGAGCAAAGACCAGATTCAGAGCAGAACCCATCCTTTTTCACCTATAAAGAAAAAAAAATTCAAAGAAGACCCAAGAAAGAGTGAAGGAAACTTCAGAAAAGTAATGAAATCCCCAAGCCTGCCACTATATGCAGAGCTAATGACGGCTCTGTTAGTGAGCTGAAGAGGAATGGCACAAAGGATGGAGAATCTGCCAGACACTGACAAGCCGAGATAAAATGAAGAGTTATAAACAGTTATAAAGAAAGACTTGTTTTCCCCTGGCGATGAATGACTCTGTTCAACTACAGACCCAGAGCAGACACAGGATTTAGTCTATGGTATCTAACCATAAAAATGTGACTGACACCTTCTTAAAGGAGGGAAGATATTTTAAGTAAGTCCTTAGTTTAACAACACAGGAAAGACTTCCCTCATCCCACAAAGCATTGCCCATTTTACATAGGGATAAAAATGAGACCTCCTAGGGGAAGACCACCTGGCATTTGCACCCTAAGGAACAACTCAATGTCACTGCATAAAAGACTAAAGCTTGAATCAGTTACATAGCTGGGTCCACTACATGCTACATATTAGTTGATAAACACTGATCATGTGCTATATAGGTACAAAAAAATATTTTGACAAAACACCGTGGGAGTGTTACCTTTCCTATGGTCCTGTAATACTATCAGTATAACTTTCATAGGTTATTATTCAACTGCTTCAACAACTCATATGAGGGGTGGATTAAATCTGTGACTATCGCCAGCCAAAAAGATTGAGTTACTGCAGCAAAATCTCTTGCGCTGACTCTTGATAATTTGCATCTACTTCCCTCAGCCTTTACAGCTTCTTTCTTTGACATTTACTGCCAGTGCAAGTGCTGCCATTGCTTTCACTGAATCACAAACACTTTGTTACTAATTTTCACCAAAGAGCAGAGAAGATCTGAGAGCAACCCGGTTGGTAAGCCCTCCAAGCACCATACAAACTTACGACTGGACAGAAACCTAGAAGCAAAAACTTAGAATCTCACAACTGGAGTAAGGAGTTTGCAGCTCAAGTGGCTTATACATCCAGTAAGGGATGCTGCAGAACCAAAAGACAGGACAGATTGCAAAAATGGACTCATTTGTACTGCAGAGGAAACAATGTCCACACCAGTACAGATGTTTTCCTGCAAGTGTTTATGTGTTTGCACTGGGGAAAGAAACTTGACCAGCAACCAGGTTTCCATCTGAAACTTTCTGGTAGCTGGAAACTGCTAATTTTCCACTTCTCCAATGAAAATCTAAAAGCTCAAAGAAGATTTCTATAAAGCAATGTTTTTACAGGAATAAATTAATATTCCAGCGAACTCTCCAACACACACATCCATAGTAGCATGTAACAACCAGTGCTAGTATTTAGGCTGACCTATTTGCCTTGCTAAAAGCAACACTACTCTATTTTCTTTAGGACACTTCCCATTTTCATTTCAGATAATTACAGAATAAAATCTACTGTCTTCCCCACTTCCATTGCTGTTGACAGAGACCAATGCCTAAAGACTTATTTTCCAGTGTACAGTTAGATCCCTAGCAAGCTCTGCCCATAGGATTATTCCATTAATTTTCCAAATGACATGAGATCACAGTTTTACATTCATTTCCTGATGATTATCAAGGTCCTGGAAAAATTGCATTACATTTTGAGCAGCTCAAATCCTTATGAGAATTCTGTTACTTAAACACAGTAATCATCAGCTGTTTTGGACAGTATGAGCCACCTCCATGCACTGAATGTTACCATTTCATTTTCAGACATTGCAAAACTCATCAGCTAGCAATCATTAACTGTTAGCTGGAATTCCTATGCAACCTCATCAATTAGATATTTTGTGTCTATCAATATATTTAAAACAAAGCAAGAACTATAAACTGTACATCTGTGCTACAAAGAGATAAACAGTTTTGTTAATCACTTGTCCTCATTATATCGGAATCACTGATTTAAATATCAGTATCGGTTCTTGCACTGTTAACCAATTCCAGTAAATTTGCACTGGAAACACATTTGGTTCACATTTACTCAGATGTGAGGTTCTGGCAGTATGCATTTGTAGTCTCTTTTCACAAAGCCTTCCTGGCAACATAGATACAAGGGTGGTTTTAGACATGCTCCCAAAAAGTACTGCAAGCAGGCAGGAGCCCAAGAGCCCATTTGGAGCAGCAAGCCCTGCAGGTGGGGAATTAAGATCACCCATTGCATTACAAGAGCCATGGGGTCAGCTCTGCTTCAAGGAAACAGTAGGAGCAGAATACAAGAGTAGGATTTTCAACAGGTACCTCTGAGGTGTCCAGCTGTCTCCTCAACAGAGAGAAGAGTGAAGCACCCAAGCCCCCCACAACCCAATGAAGTGCCCCTCCCCAGCCTTTCTATAACACAGTTCTGACCAGGCACGAAAGTCATGAGGCTGTAAATCTCCATGTGGTCTCACATAAATCTCACCTGTACAACCACAGCACACTTGACTTTTTGTTTCATATTATGAAGATACAAAATATCCAATTTCTCTCTTCAGTGTTACAGAAACAAGAAGGATTTTCAACAGGTACCAATGCTACTCTAGTGCCTTTATTCAAACACAGATTATTAAGGCAGCTAATGGTCATGATGGACAAGGCTGACAAAACACCACTGGACTCTGCCATTGAACTCACTGTATCAGGCAGGAAAGACTAACTCCGCACTCGCTGATTTCAGAAAATAGAGTATTTCTACCTAGTTTGTCATAACTACCTCATTAAGCAAACAATTTCACTTTCTGCCTGCCCCTAACCATCTAAAAGTTTAGCCTCATTTCCAATTTGAATTTGCCCTTTATTAAATTGAATTCACTGTTCTTTGTGTTACTACTTGTGTTATGTATCATTTCCTTTTCCCGGTATTAAATGACCCTTAGGATGATCACCCTGCCATTAAGCATTTCTCTAGATGAAACTGGCTAAATTCATTCCTGCTCCTGTATCTCCTTTAATATTGCAGTCTTCCTTTGGAGTCTGGTTTCAGAAGTTAAGAGCATGATCTTGGTGCATGATGCTACAGATATGATCTTAGCAACAGCATAATGACACATTTGTAAATTCTCTTACCCCGACAAAGCTGTTTTCCAACCTTCACTAAAATGAGTGGTGTTTCAGTAACTTCATCAACAAATACTTCTTTTCCTGACTGCTTTCATTTTTCATCACTTATCTCAGGATAGATTTGCTGGTTCAGACCAGACGCTTCCCTTGTGGCACCACAAACATCTATACATGGAATTAGAAACCATTGGGTCTCAGTGCTGCCCAAGCCTTTTGAGAGCTGGCAATCAGGTTCACAGTGATGTGAGAGGCACTGGATCATGCTGTCAAACAGGAATGAACTTATATGTTTTCCTAAATCATGAGCTGTGGTGCACAGGATTTATTGTGGAGTCACGCACTATGCAACACCAGTAAGGTTAATGCAGTTGTGAGTGTCAACTGAATTGCCTCTTTCTTCATTTACCCATTCTTTTAACTCAGCTGTTTTTCATATGCATTCTACCTTCTCACTGTTCAAGTGCAATTTGACACAGTCATTTCCTCACTTGTGATCCTTTCTTGTATGTCCTTCTCTGGACCTGGACCAAACCCCTTCCTTTGTTACAGAAGACTGCTGGGTAACAATCCATTTTTCAATGCATCTGTGTGAACAAGAGCAGCAGATACTGAGAGGAGCAGATTTTGAACTGAATCAAGGATGTAAACGAGTGCAGGAACCAAAAGCTATTTTGGAAAGACATTTCTGAGCTACCTTAACAGGCTCAGCCTGCCATATTTCAAAACAGCATCGAAGGACAGAAGTAATAAAACTTGTCTCATCACTTTAAGCACAGACATCCCTTACAGTTGTTTTCTGCATGTGTGCACATGCACTCACACAATCACACATGCTTCTCCACCTGTAGGATCAAACCTCTTAAATTCTTCAATGATTAATTTGCAAATAACTTATAACCCAACCAGAGACTCACCTAGAAGACTGCTAACAGTACCTACATTCTGCCCTCCAAAGATGTTCGCTTCTATGGCTTTTTTTTAAACAAATATGGATATGGACATAGATATAATCTGAGCACATTTATGTGTCTATATATATGTTTATATATACATGTATGTGCGTATGTATGTATATGTCTGTATATATATGGATGTGTGTAAGTATAGATGTATATGTATATGTAGAGCTACACAGACACTCTGCTCTTAATTAGTCAAAGGCTCTTAAACTCATGGAGTTATAAACTGGCAGAAGTAGAAATCTATCGAAAGTAAGAAATGTGCTTTAGATAAGCAGCAGGGAATAAAGTACAAGGTGGCCCAGTGTTACTTGTCTTGACGAAGTTTTACTTTCCCTGGACCAGCAGCAGAGCTTTCAGTGTTCCTTCTTTACTTTTAATGAAACTTTACCACAGAATCTCCCCTGTATCATGACCTGGGATTCTTAAAAACAATGCAACAGCCTATATATTTTTCTGATTATATTTTCCAGAGCCAATTTCACACAGGCTGTTTATAAGTCACTCACCAGAAAGCAGAAAAGAAGAAAATAACATTTTCCATCTCTTTACTAAAAAGCAAAAAGCCTCAAACCAAACAAAATTGTACACAGCTGTGTGACACCAGCAGTAACTTTTATGATACCATATGCCCCGCTGAACAGTGTTTCACTCAGCTGATGTAGCCTTACTGAAAGGTTAATAAAGAGGCATGATCTTTGGCTAATAAAGGCCAAGTCTGTTATAAAGGAGATAGATTTCAACTTGCAAAGAGAAAGAGGGGAGGAAAAGAGACAGGGAGGAGAAATCTCTCCTGAGGGCACTGTTGGCATGCCATGATTTGAAATGCAGGGACAAGGGGCCTTTTATGGGGTTTCACTATGACAGCACATGGGGCAAGCAGAGCCAGGACCTGCTCCAAAGCCCCCTGCAAGGTTCTTTCCCCACATGGCAAACCCAGAGTATGTTTCCCAGCCTAAGGATAAGAGAAACCAATGTCTCAGTTCTCATCTGCTTCTGTATTTGACACTACTTATCACTTTGATGGATTGTGTTTCAGTTGAGAAGATATAAGGGGGTTGCCAGCCTGGGGGGCTTCTTCATCTAGGATGCAAAAGGAAGTCTGAGATGCAAACCACTTTAGAAGCACACACATGGAATTGTGAGATGCACTGTCCCTGAGAGATGGGGCTGGGCCACCCATAGGCACCAAAGAGCCTTCGGAGAAAAGAGGGATCCTCACCTGCTCTTTCTACCACTGCTGAGAAAGTGGGAAACCAAGGTGATTTTTATTGAAGCAAGCCTTCCTTTCACATATGCAGACATTTCTGCAGAGCCTGGCAGGCTTCTTCCAGCCTCCCAGGAAAGCATTTCCAGCACACTCTGTCCCGAGACCCTCTGTTCCCCCCCACACACTCAAATCCCATCAAGGTAAACAAGTGATAAGACTTCAGGATTAGGTCTACTGACCTCAGAAGGAATTTTGCTCAAACAAGCATTAAGCTTGGAAGGATTTTGTCCTTACTGAGAGGCTTCTAAAGGTTTCCCACATAAGAGTTTCAGGAAAATGACTTGTGGAATTTACATCCCACTTTGCTCCCTCAGACACTTTGGCAGCTTATCCTGGAGGACACCGGAGCTGGCACTCAGACAAGACGTCAGCTCACAGCCTCACAAATTATTGATTCTCTCCTCACTTTGAAGCAATGCAACAACAAACTCCTAAATGCACTGCATCCTTCAATACCTCCCTCCAGAGAAATACCTGTCTGTAACACTGGCAGTAAGGAGGTGTTTCCATCTCAGGCCATTTTAGGTGGACAGAGCTCTGTGCTTACGTATTTTGTTCTTGATGACCAGGTGAGATTTCTGCATAGAGCAACTTTCAAATCCACACTCAGACACAGTGAGACATATGCACAAATGTCTAAGTGCACATATATGAAATAGATTGAATTTGGAACACAAAAGGTGTCCAAAAGAAAATGGGGTTAAGAGTCTGTTTCCCCCACTATTACATTATTAAGAGGCAAACAGAGTTTTCCATGCGTCATACACTTAATGAGCTCCAGATTGAGGACACAAAAAGATCTTGACATTGGCTTGAAGAAGCAAAATGTTCAAAATTACCTTGACAAATTGAGGCAGTTCATCACAAATGGCACATCACCACATGAGCATCAGTTTTGTGAAATTCCTGTTATTTCTCTGCAACTAATAGCAACATGCCCCATGCTTTCTTGTTTTCCACCAGCTTTCTTCACTGCCCACTCACTAGGGATGTAGGTTCTCCCTTGACCCACTGCTCTGCAAAGGCTGAACCTTCTGCTGCTGCTGGTATCCCAACTCTGCAGCCCTCAAATGCCAAAATCAGCATGCAGCTGCCAAAAAGTGCTGGTGACTCAGCACTAGACTTATGTCACGAGCAGACTGAAGAGTAACATCCACTTCTACCTCTCAGAATGTAGTTGTGAGAGCAGCTTTCCCTTGTGTCAAGAGCTAGAAATTAGGCCATTTGACAGAATCCATCACAGAATGCCTTGTTGGGATGTACAGGAGAGGCTGGGAACCCAAGAGCTGCAGCTCGCAGTCGTTCGATACATCTCACGTGCGATGCCTCCCACTGCCTTGCACCAGCTCACATTAGGACTAGAAGGGGTCCCTTGGGCAAATTCTGCATTCTCACAACTTAGAATACAGATAAATCCAGCAGCTCATCTACTTGGCATTGAAATGCTTCCCCTGCACTTGAAATCAATATAGTCTTCATGCAAATTTTTACTACATGTGCTGCATGGATTCTAAACATTCATTCAGTCGACACACCTAAATAGCTCAGAAAATGATATTATAGCTTAGCAAGTCAATGATCTACAATTTTATATCTCCCTAACCACATATTTATAAACAACACTATCAACATTGTTAAGGCTACTGTGTGAAACTCTTACACCATTTCTAAATGTATTTTTTTGCAAATGCTACTTTTTTATCAGAAACATTAGATAACTTTTTTTTCTTTGCTCCAGGCACTCTTTTCTGATTAAGATTGATACAACAGAAATTTCAAATGTGCAAAATATTCTGTACCACAAATACTTTTCATTGTCCCTGTGAATTGCAATATGTCCCAATTTCAAGAGTCTGCTTTGCTTTAGATAACGTTGCCAAGTTACTAAAAAAATCTATCAGCAGTGGACTGTTTGCATCCCAGGGTCATAATAATGTATCCTGGTGATACTGAAACATCAAGATGTAAACAATGAAGAGACAGAAGGATGTTGAACCAAGTGGCCAAGTCTAAAAAAACTGCATTTCTAAAGCAGAGCGGGATTTAGACCATTGGATAGTACTGGTATAGGTACCTGCAGAAGCAGGTGCCAATTTTAGCATTTCTCAGATGACTTTGCAAACTGAGTTCATATGCTGGGCTCAACCAGAATAGAGACCTCAACAGATGCAGATTCCTGCACACTGAAGAGGCTGGAATAATCACTCCTATCCCCAAGGCAGAGAAATAGGAGAACATTTGTTTTCAATATTTAAATCAACTAACGCTGCAGGGTATCTCGTCATTAATACAAACATACATAATAACAGGCAGAGGACAGCACTGAGACAGACATCTATCCTGCTGGATGGTTTTGCAGCCTTAAAATATCCTGGATAGAAATCAAATATGAGCCACCATTAGCTGCAGCAACATTTTTTAGGAGATGGACTGATAGCAAGACAAGGCAGATTGTATGTATCTTTTATTGGACTAATATATAAGCTGTAACACACAAGCCTTCAGGCCAAAGAAGTCTTCAGGGGGCTGGCAGCAGAAAGAACATTTCTGGCCTGAAAGCATCTCAATGTTTTGAGCCAACACAAAGTCTCCACCTCTGCCCATTTTATCTCAAGCAGCTGAAAATATTTTTTGCAGCCTGTTTGTGACAGTGTCAATGACAACCTGCACAAACCCAGCAGGCCCAACAGAAAAGTCCTTACTGCTTAAGTGCTCTGTTTGGTCTCTGTCCATCCAGGTTATTTATAGAGCAGTCACAGGGACACTCACAGCCCAATCATGGTGACGTGGCATGTTTTGCAAGAAGTACAGTCACAAAATTAACAATTCTCTGTGAAAACACACAAATATTTTCACCTGTCACTAGTACTTGGGTATCCCTGGAAGTGATCATTGCAAATTTCTTGCAATTACAGTGCAACCTGAGGAAAAATACTGTTGTCACAGTGTTTCTCAGAGACTAAGGGATTTGTCCAGGACTGACTTCCACCTCTTTTGATAAGGTTTCCATACAAACATAAGGGCCACTTAGCAGAGACTTGAACAAGGTGTTTCCAAACTAAAAGACTGGGGGGGTGCCGGTTGATAAAAAGCTGGGCTCTGAAATTTGGCACTGAAATAATTCAGACCCTGCAGAGGCAATCATAGAAGCCAAAAAGAAAAACAACTTCATTGTTGTTCACATAATATCACAAAATTTGTGAAACACAGAGAGTTTAAGCAATCTGGCCACCAGGATCAGAAACTTAACTGTGATTTCTTGCATTTGCAAAACACCTTTTGCAACAGACAATAGGATGGATTTTTCAAGTCTCTAGGAAGCATGAGTGCTGAAATAGGGTTTCCAGCAGCAGCAAGGCTGAAGTGGTCAGAAAATCTTTAGAAACCTTTTTCCTTGAGCCAAAACAATTTGTGGTATCATATCAATTCCGCTAAAATTTTATCTGAAAGGCAAAAAAAGGAAGAAAATTGGGAAAGTTATGAAAAGGGGAAAATCAGACATGGAAAAGCTTTGAGAAGCATAAAACATTCTGAAATAAGGTTTTTCTTCCGCCTGTTCTGTATGATGCGTCTGAAGATAAACATTTCTTAAAACAAAGCATTTCTCTGAACCCCATACAAAGCTTCCTCCCTTCCCTCACATCAGAATTTCCTTTCCAGTTTTGAAGTTTTCTGTGTTTGATCATATTCAGAATAAGTACAAACATTAAAATCCTACATAAAACATAGCTTTTGTCCATACCATAACTTACCCCTAAAACTCCATTCTTCTTTGTAAGCACAATGTACCCGAGCAGTTCACAAAATGTTCTGTGCCTCTTTATTAGGCATCTAAATATTGTTTAAAACATAAACTCAGCTGGTTAGGAAGACACAAAGCCAGGTAGCCATAAGCATACACCAGACTGCATTTTCAAACAAGTCAGTTAGAAGCATAAGGCTATGAATAACCTGATCCCAACTATCCCAACAAACAGGAAAAATAATGAAAGCAGAGGAGAGAGGGAAGGAATTCAAACAAGCAGTGTATGTATGATAACGACAGTGCCGGAGCATCACTGTAGTGTAGCCAGGCTGTGGTAGGCGATAACATTCATTCCCCAGAGAAACCTTTAGGTTTATGACAAATTGGGGATGATGCTCAACAGCCATTTGATGAGCTCTGCAACAGCTGCTGAGGTCTGCGTGCCACTGCAACACAGCTGGAAATGCACAGTGCCACAGCATTAACTGGATAATAACTCAGGGCTTGCCAAGCACTGAGTATCACTAACTTTTTCTGATGAGTTATTTGTGTCCATAATCAGCTGTGAAACTCTTTAGGAAAGATGTTCTCTGAAAAGGAGGATTTATCTGCAAAGCAAGCCACTGTTGTTAATAAAGTTGTCTGGCCTCAAAGCCTCAAAAAAACAGACTCAAATTCATGTTGCAGGCTTAAGGCAATTAAACGTTTTCCCAGTGATGGAAATTTAAGGAGTTTTTAAAAGACAGAAAACATGGTAAATGAATGAATTGGTGGACCTTTGTCTATGAAGAGGAAGATGTGCTGGGGGAGCAGAAGAACTACAATGCACCCATCACAGCAGGATGCAGGATCAAGGATGAAAAAATTTACATCACTGGAGGGCCACTTTTGACTTTGAAAAAATCCTAATAGTGATCTTGATTGTAAGACATCATGTGCTCTGATAAAGGCTGGCACCAGCTTTCCCAGTGAGCAGAATCCAGAGAACAAATTGTGGCACAGGCCGTTCCAGTTCCCTCAGTCCTGCCAGAGAAAAGCTGCATCCACTTCACTGCAAGAAACATTAAACATCAGGCTGTGCGCAGCCACCCTATAAGGAAAACAAGGGGCAGAACCAAGCTTGTTGCTTCCCTTCACTCTGTCATGGTGAAATGAATCAGTGTAGGAGGAAATATCGTGGACAACACAGTGGGGGTCTAGACTCTACTCCCCTGTGCACAGGGACAGGTCAGGCCAACCTAGCTCTTCAAGTTTGGCTTTTTTTGTGCATAGTACAAGAAAATCCCTGGCACAGGTCTCAGCCAAAGGATCTCTCATTGAGTGATTGCTCTGGCCAGTTACGGGAGCGTATCTCAGCTGGTGGTGGAACAGCGCTGCAGTTGCTGTCACCATTCCTGGAACCGGGATCATCTGCAGCTGCCGTGTTCTTGGTGAGCCCATGAATC
Organism: Eulacestoma nigropectus; assembly: GCA_013397775.1. NCBI lineage: Eukaryota > Metazoa > Chordata > Aves > Passeriformes > Eulacestoma > Eulacestoma nigropectus. The sequence continues at coordinate 1,320,018 of VZTE01004350.1, read as the reverse complement.
ACTGCTCACAAAGAGGCAACAAGGGAGGGTATGGCAAGTGAGGATGATCTGTAGAAGGAAGGCAGGGGATACATTCCTGTCTTTGCCTAAATACATGAAAAATCAGCCTCAGTCCAGACTTAGACATTCATACATTGCCATACTGACCAGTCTTTTCCCATCCCACACAGGTCAAAGGCATCTGCCTTAAAGAATGTAAATTAAGTACCAATCATTGCCTTCTCCTTCATTATACTAATGCCTAGAGCATGGAAAGGGGGGCAGGGGGAACCCAGTAGAATCTTACTCTGATTTATATCAAATGCCATTTGTACTTTTCACCAGCTGCCTGAGGGGGAGGAAATCCACAGAATGAATATGGGGGGGTCTTCATCATCACCAAAAGAACAGAAGCGCAAGAAAAGAGCAGATGGGAGAGGATGAAAAGAGGAAAAGGAAGTATTTCAGAGAAGTGAGTTTATAGCTGTTGTTTCTCCAGCATTGCACAGGTTCAGATTGAGCACATACGCTGAGGAAGGAGAAGAGGTTTCTACAGCCAACAGCAAAGGCTGTGGTACTTTTCCAGAGGTTTCTACTACTCTGAAGCTGAGTCCTAGGAACTGTTCTTAATAGACTTTTAGGCATGACAGTGATGAGAGACTCCTTGTAAGAGCACCGGTTTTGCCAACATTAGAGGAAACGGACTCATTTTAATGGATGTCAGCATGTTTGACATGCTTAGTCTTGTACTGAGAGTAGCGACAGAGCCCACACAGCCCACAAAGACAAAGACAGAGAGCATTCACTACAGATGCCTGTTCATGGAGCTGTATCAGTGAGTAACTTACAGAGCCTGTTGGTGCAGAAGGTTCCCCAACAGGAGCTACAATGATGAGACAAGCCGAACTCCTCATATGCTCCTTGGACAACCTGCTAATGACTGCACAGAGCACAAACTCCTCTTACTCTCCTCACGTGACAACCCAGGCGTGTCACGCTGAGCTCTCATGGAGAAGGTGGCAATCAAGCAGAACAAAACAACATCCAGCCTGGTTGGACCATCTCCCCAAGCAGTCTCAGTGGTAATCAGGCTTTTTATTCCCTTGTGCATGATGACCCATCAGAAGAAACCATCATTGTCAATGCTCAATTTTATCCCAAATCTTGCACTGGCCGGTCATTTCTTTAAAGCACTGGTTTCTATAGTTACGCAAAAATGAGTGCTGTTCCTGCTTCCTAAGGAAATGAGACCAAATGTGCAGTATTACTTTCTCTTCTTCCTACTAACTTGGGAACTCATGAACCAGCTTTAATCCAGAGCAGAGAAGAGTGGAGGCTTCCAGGATAAGTTAGTTCTTACAAATTTCATGAACACAAGCTCTGGAGAGGACGTAGCCCCAGGAAAGGTTGAAATGTGAACTGAGGCTGAGGAAGACACAGCTCTGCCTGGCTACAGAAGCAAAACAAACAAACAAAATTAATTACAGAGTAATTACCTTTCCCAAACATAAGGTTTAAAAAACATTTGTTTCTAAGGATCATTGAATTAATAATCATGAAAACCATTGATTTTTCCAAAAGTTATTTTATTTCCCATCATTAATTCATCTTCTTTGAACTGCTAAAGAGATGTGCATACGAACGGCAAACTGAAAGTGTCCTACATGTGCCACATCAAGATGATGCTATCTCAAGGCCCTACAGCACCCTTTGTTCCCTCACTAAATCTGCCCTGGGGATAAGTCCAACCCATACCGATGGGATTTAGCCAAAACCACCACTGCAGACCACAGCAGAGATAAGGCTGGCATTTCTGGTATTGCCTTAACTAGGGTGGTTTAAGATGCGCCAGTATTTCAGGCTTCCTGAGCAGGTCTACCATTCAGCTCCCATTTACATTGTCACTGATGGAGGGGGCACCCACAGAGAATTAGAGCTCTGAAAAGATCTCCACACAGACAAGGCCAAAGAGGCCTCCTCCTCATGGTGATTTACTTCACTGCAGCAATGAAAATTCCTGTCTGGAACCAAGTGCCTGACTGCAAACTTACCACAGCTCCAGGGCTAGCAGAGTCAAAAGGTCACAGCATTTATTTGTTGCTCTTCCAAGATCACTTTCCCATGAACTAGATGGATTCTCAAATGCCTTCTATCGCACAGAAGACTGTGATTAATCTAAGTCTTGGTTCAATTTGGGACTAGCAGTGTTTTCTTCAAAAAAATCTGTCTTAAATTCACTCCTTGGATTCTGAGCAATTTTAAAACTGGACAATTAGTTTTAAAGTAGAACATATAAAGGTCTTCTTTTGCTAAGCAAGTATAATGACTGCAGAAAATAAATTGCTCTAATTCTTAATGTAATTCTTTGCCCAGCAGAGGAAGAATTCCACGTTCAGGATCTTCAGCTGCTCTCTTTTTCCCCTCTCTGTGTTAAGACAGGGAAGAAGTCTGTTCTGCTCCCAGTCCTGCTACCCACCTTGTATGCTGTTGCCTGTAAAACTCAAATTTCATGTGTGTTTTCTCAGCTAATAAAAGTGCTTCTCTGTCTCTGAAGTATGGTATTATTTAATTTTTATGTAATATAATAGAACATGATTTTATACGATCTCTCGTAACTTCCTCTTCTTCATAAAGCTGCAGTTCCTGGACTCATGTTGTTACACAAAATTCTCACTACACCGAAAGGGAAAAAAAAAAAAAGGAAGCTTTTAGTACTCAGGGTAAGAAAGAGGAGATTGCAAAGGTGAAAATACTGTAGGTTCAAAAAACAGATGAGCCCTAGCAAATCATGTTACAGCAGTTTAAGACATCACCATCTCCAGATGTCTGCCTCAACCATTTGCTAGAGGTTTCCATTGCTTGAAGCAATGGGCGGAGCAGAACACGTGTCTGCACTTAAGCACAACAGCTTAGAGCCAGAGATCTCGGTGCACGGCCATCAGCCTCAAGTTTGAGCTAAAAGAGGGGTTTTGCACAGAGCTGGAGGCAGCACAGGATTATCTGCCCTTCTGCCTATTCTGCCGTGCAACAGGAGCCCTGGCAGACAGGGCTAGGCAGACAGTGGGGCCACATCTCTGGCTCCAGGTTCATCCACCCCCATTTTGTACCCCAGCATTTCACGCGAGCTGTTTTGGAAGCAGCAATGCAAATGTTGCCAGAGGATCCAGGTCAGGCTGGCTTCCCTGTTCAGTCACCCTGTAATCCCAGCTCTTCAATGTCCTCTGTAATTCCACCCTGGCCTTGCAACACCCCTCTTCCAAATCTCCTGACATTCCCTCATGACAGACTCTGTCCCACACCCCCAGCCAGGACATGGCTTTCTCCCTGTACAGCCTTGCACGCAGAGATGAACGCTGCCCACTGCCGAGCTGACAGCCCAGACCAGTCAGCCACCATGGCACTAAGGCAACTGCCTCTCCAGGGAGGCATTGATTTGGCTCCCTGTCCTTCACCCAACCATAGCATTTTCATTTGCCAGTCACAGAAATGCTTCTTGTCCCTTTCCAGGGGAATATCTGTGCCTCAGGAACCATCGACAGCAGTGATCCAGTGATCCAATTGCTCTGCAAAAGGAGCTTGGGGATGCAGATGTTGGCTACACATAACCTGGCCATGGTTTAAACTCATGACCTTGGGGGTTTACTCCCCCCAAACACAACACTTAATTCTGAGATTGCCTTTCCACCCCAAATATTCATCAAAACATTAAAAAGGCATGAGGTCTTATAAGCTAAAATGGGCACATTCCCACTGGGAAAACAGCTGCCCCAGAAGTCTCAAGCCTGGCAGGAAACTGGCTTTCCGAGAGCCTGGAGTTATGTGGGACAAGCTAAATGATGCTACTCAGCAACTGTTTCCCAGAGAAATACAGCAAAGGCCATGACAAGGCCAACAAAGACTAAAAATATCGCCGAGTTTAGCCCACGCTCTACATATTGTTTCACTTAACGTGCCGTAATAAGGCTTTCTGTCCACACAGAGCGATATACGAAGTGCAACACCGCCACACAACCGGGAACAGCAATGCCTAAGAGACTCAAAGACAAGGGGATAGTGGTGCTGTTCAGCACAGAAGACACCAGAGTCTCAGGGATAAGAGCAAACCGAGGGGAATGCCTCAGAAGAAAAAAGTCTCCTCACAGGGTAATGGGAAGCTGGAGTAAAACTTCTGCAGTTTAGGTGGATCCCAGCAAATTGGTGAGTGTAGCTGCCTTCAACATCTAAATTTCTCTGAGTTACGTCTACAAATTGTACTTATCTGAGACTGCAAAGCATCTGTTTAAAGCAGGCTCTAATTTGAGACATTTTTCCCTGTGATAATATGACAGCATCAAATTCCAAAGTGCTAAAAACCAGACAAAAATCAAGAGCTGAGATGCTGCAAGATGTGACATTTTTAATGTAACAGCAAGCCAGTCTGACACTCTTATGGATCCCAGCATGCTGTTACTACGTGAAGCTCTAACGCCATTGATAATAGTTAAAGGATGGCAGTTAGGTTTCAGGAGCCAAAAATAATTAAAAAACCTTGAAATGCCTTCAAACAAACGTTACTGAAACCTCTCCTTGTGGTCCTTGAATTCCCATGGGTAGACACTATACCCTTCATGTAACCCCTGGCTGCTGATTAATGAAACTTGGCAAAGGGTAGCAAAGCCATGCCAAAGGCAGCACAAAATCCCAAATTTCTTCAAATCTCAGGGGTGAAAATGCACAGACAACAAGAGCACCCCCCAATCATTTCCTGACTTCCCTTAGCCAGAAGTTTGAGATAAGAGTGCTCAAATAGGCAGTGCTTTTCCCTCTGTGTTCCTGACAATGGCTCCACATTCAAAGCAATCACAGCCATCTCCTGTGTACAATTACAGCCTTTTACAGTCTCACCTTGTCCAACTCCCCACCACGGACCACAGGTCTAGTCAGACACTACGTGCATTTGCAGAGAGTTTTCATCTACTTCCCTGGATCTCTGGTTCCTGTAGGAACTCTGCTGTTTGCAAAGTTAACAGGCATGAAAAAGTTGGATACAATTCTCACGTAAGCTAAAACTGAGCTTTTTGGATCATTAGTGTTCATAGCACCTAATCATGCTACTGCAAGAATAACTAACCCTTTATGTTCTGCAGGTACTGGCCTGAGCTGCAAAGGCTGAGCAACCAGGCTGGCTGTGTGTTTGTGTTCTACATCACGTCTCAGTTTTTCTGCTTTGTTTAATTTACGACTAAAAAGCAATAATCCACATGCCATGTGATCAGATAATCTATACTCCAGTTTGCTCACTCTGCAGCAAGATTCAAAAGACAATATAGGGCAAGCAGCAGCATCCCAGCTTCTTGTGTACAAACCAGCAGCTTGGGACCACTGGTGCACAGATAGGTCAGAGCAACACACTGCAGTAACAATCAGATATAGCCAAGGTAATGGAAAGCAGGCTAGCCCAAGTCCCAGGTCTCATCTGGAACAAGAAGGAATGCCTGTCCAGCCACAGCACTGCAGCACTCGAGATACCCCCAACATACCCTGTGCAGCAGAGAAGAGAGAGCACTGTCGGGGAGGGAGCATAACTCGCTGCCTGCAGCCAAGGGCAGAGCCAGTCCTGGTTTGCTGCTGCACTGTGGAGATGTTGCCAGAGATGCAAAGCCCAGGAAAACCCATGGAGACAAGTCTGCAAACAGCCTGACAAGTCAGTGCTAAAAATGACCCATACAGATTTCCCACCCGTGCAAAGCCACTATTCTGCAGATGAACAACCGAGTGTGAGGGCAAATGGTTTGCTGCATTAGAGCAATTAATTTTTATGCTGTTTGGCCACTTGTAGACAGAAATCCTTTCAAGCAGGGATCTTGTATGCAAGTAATTGATTTTTTTTTAGTCAACCAAGGGACATTTCACAAAATGTATCCTATGTGTCATATATCATAATATGTACCAGGTCATCATCAATCCATCCTTCTCCCAAAGCTGCACCTCAGTCCTACTGGTCAAAGTTTGTCAGCTGTCCATGCCTGGTAGCAGTTTTCATTGCATGTGGTAGAGGGTAGGTGGTGTGCATGCACTGAGACAGCAGAAAACCTGTCAAAGACATTCCAACAACATGTCTGGGGGCAGCAGTGCATAAATCCCAGTCCCAGTTCTGCTTTTGATCTCCTCCTGTGACCCTGGTTAAGCATCTGTGTGCCAGCTTTCCTATCTGTGCAAGACCCCAGATCCTGGGGTTCTTGTGAAGATTACCTTCTGTAAGGCTCTTAGGAGAATTAAAATAAAGTATTTCCCTTGTGGTTGCACAGCTGTCCATGTGGAAGGGTCCTGGGCTTCTCAACAGAAATGCAACCAAGATCGTCTGCAGCACTGCAACATGTTCTACAGAAAGGACCAAAACCTGTATTTAAAGAGAAGAATGAAAGGTTTCTGGGAATAATTTTTAGCCAGCACCTAGGACACTGCTCCTGGGAGCTTGTGCTTTGCAGAACTTTACAGGATGATTTAAGAATACTCAAAACTCCATTGTCCTGTTTAAAAGAGTGAGAATGGGGAAGCTTAAGAAGAAGACTGGGATGACAAAATACAGAGAGAAAATATCAGACAAGGACTATAAAAGAAATGCAAAGTGTTAAATGTCTAGGAAAGGCAGGGCAAAATAGGAAACAATGTCCCAGGTATGAAAATCAGAAAAAGCCAGGCTATAAGAAATCCTTATATACCAGTGAGTGAGCAGTAGCTCCTCTGGGAAGAGATCAGAAAGAATTAATTAAACAGTGGAGTGGGAAAAGGTAATGAAGAAAGCACCAGTGTGACACTTACAGACTGCTCAGAAAAGTCACGGTGAAATTGCTAATGAAATGCACATTGTTAATTACCACTGAGCAAGCCCCCCACCATGCCAAGGTGCAGGATCACAGAGCCTGAGCAGATGTGTTTGCTGACCATCCCATCACAAGCCATGGGTGAACACCAGAGAATTCACAGGGGCTCATAGAGCAGGTGATGACAAAAGTTTGGGGCTGGGTGATGGGGAGAGAAAGAGGGATCTGTACATCCTCTTTTCTCCCCATGGAGCTGCACACTGTCCTTGCTACAACAGCTCCATGGGCTACCAATGCACCAGGCTAAAAAGTAGTAGCACAGATCCAGATGCCACATCCAGACCCCCCATTTCTTGGCTGTCACACACTCAGCACATGGGCATGGCAGGAAGCTGGCCATGCAGTACCACACAGGCCCAGCTCCACATGGCCAAATGTCAGGAAACACCGATCATTCAGATGGCTGGATAACAATATATGGCACTGATGGAATACCTGTGATTACCAAAGCACTTTGTGAGTACGAACGCAACGTCTGTCACTAGGAGACAAATTAATATTTGTCCTCATTATACGGGAAGGAACTGAGATACAGAAAGGTTACGTGATTTGTTCTACACAGCAAAAGTGAACAGCAGAGCAAGGAAGATGATGACTGACAGACAGTTGCCAAATTTCCTCCACACTCCCTGGTTTTCCTCTGCTCCTGGCTGTGACAGACTGCAATACATTTGTACTGGCAGCTATGGGGATAAAGTACAAAACACAGAGCTGCGACTGGGCATTCATACTGGTAACAAGTCTATCCAGCTTTGTGATGGCAAACTGTAGACAGGGAGAGGCAAAAGCTTTTGCAAAATGCTACCAATTTCAGAGCCAATCCCTGGATATTAGGAGCTGGGAGAAGACATTCACAAAGAACCCTTTATTGCATGCAGGCACCCCACAAAGCAGCCAATTTTCACCAGTGTCAGGCCCAGCAGATGCACAACTCAAGTAGGAATCCAAATCCAGGCAGATTTTCCTAAAATTCCTACCAAAATCAGAAAAGAAGTGCAGAGTGGACTTGTTAGTGATACATATGAAGAGGGAACTTGAAACAATTTAGTTCCTGGCTGCCATATCCTGCTTAGGGGCTATTTTCAAACCAGCAAGAAAAAAGAGAATAAAAATATTTCCTCCACGGATCTGGACTTCTTTCCCTTCCTGTAATACTTTTGCTGTGCTTGCCAGATTGGAAACTGCTTCTGGACAAAATGTCCCCACCAGGAACAGAAAATTAGCTGTCTGCTAATAGATATCACCTAATAACAGAGAACAGAGTTATTTCACTTGCAGTCAATGCTGGTATCTCTGAAGGACCTGGAGAGCCATGCATTCAGAAGGTGAATTGATAAACCCTAAGTACTGGTTTGAACTTCCAACATTTCCTTTACTGCTGAGCATCAGCCTCGCTCTGGGCTAACACTGGGTGCCTCATTCACCTTGGCCTTGTACCCTGTGAATTCACTAAGCCTGTAGTGCCCACAGGCAGCTTCTGAACTGCACACTCGGAAATATTTCAAACCCAGCCCCCAGGCTGAGCCGGTTACACTGCCAGCAGTGCAGCAGGTATGAGCATAAGTCACTGCTGCAGGTGAAGTGAGCTGATCGTCACTCATTTCTCACCCTGAAACCCCTTTGCATGCCCAGTCCAGCCTTGTCCCGCAGCAGAAAGGTCACACCTTTGCAGATCTTGTCTCTTCTCCCATCTCTGAATTAGGCTCAGTTCCCCCTCCAGCTCCCCAAGGCATGCTGTATTCATGGTCTTCAGCCACATAGAGAGTTTAGACTGCCCAGAACTTGTAGGGTCAGGAATCCTGGCCATCTCTGCGTTCAGCTAATGAAAAGGAAAGGAGCAATGCTAGGTCTGGAGACAGCTGCACTGCTCTGGAAGAGAACTACTCAGAAGCACAGCTGCTCCTTCCCCCACATCACAGTGGCAGCAGGCAGGGACCTGCAGCCCCCTCAGGCTGCCCATTTTGATCTGCTCACACTCCATACCTTTTTTGAATTAGCATAACTTACTGCAGAAAGCAAGCACCAAAAGAAGATCCCACCCCAAGAGATAAAGATTTCGATGAAAGAAGGTTGCAAATATGTCAGGGTGCATCTTAGGGGACAGAGAAGCACACACAGGTGGCTACTACATTAGAAGTCAGCGTTTGGAAACTCAGGGCCACTGAGTTTACTTTGTTGCTGTCTCTCCTCTTCCCCTCCCAAACGGGATGGGAGAGCCTGACAACCTATAAAATCCAAATGCCAAGAAACAGCAGTTTTGTAATCATTTGTGCAAGTCAGGCTTATAGTGCTGGACAGGAGGAACTCCCAGACCACCTGAGAAGCAAAAATGTCTCAACCCTCACATCTAGAGCAAGCTCCAAAAAATTCACAGAAATTTCCCCTGCTGAAAACCAGCCCTCAGTACCAGGATCCCACAGGGCAGCTGCTCCAGCCTCCAGCCCTCCTTGTGGTCCACCACAAAAGGGAGGAATCCTCAAGGAAATACCAGTGGGCCAGCTCAAAGTGTGAAAGCAGCCCCGTGAAGATCAGCAGGGAAGGAGCTCTGCAGCTGCTGGTGGGGTTTTGGTCACCATGGTCCCCAGGGCAGAGGGAGTGGCTGTGGGAAGCACAACCCCAAGGGCTGGCTGGGAAGGAAAGTTCCCTGATGGTTAGTGTCTCTAAGTGAGACAAAATCCACCTCCTTCCATGGAGTAAAGGTGAAATGTGGGCTCCACACAGCCCCACATGGCAGTGAGAATGCTGCCTCAGCATGGACACTTTGGCCCCTCTTCCAAGCATATGAAAACTATTGCGCCTTATCGGCTCTCCTCTGCTGGAAACCTCCTGCAATCCCATGCTGGGGACTTAGAAAGAGGTCAGGGAGTGAGAATTTTACATGCTGAATCATTCCCAGACAAATCGTTTCCTTATTATACATGGCAGCCTCCCACGGACAGAGTGCCAGAGGGCTCTCTGAAATCGTATTAGGTGCCTTTCCCTCGCTTCTCTTTATCCCCCTGTCATCCTTCTCTCACTTGAAACGTTATAGCTTGCAGTCCCACTGGAGAGGGTCTGGGGGTCATGAGCACACAAACAGTCCAAGGGGCCCAAGGAAGGGAACAGTACGAGGCCTGCTGTAAACTGCTCCAGGCTCAGCAACTCCCGCACGGGGCTCACGCTCCCAGCTCACGCTCCCAGCCATCTGCGGGACTTGCAGCCAGATGTCAGCATCCGGCGAGCACGGCGGCAGAGCTGCCCTTCAAGCCCACAAGGTCTTTGCTCTGGCACACTGCCGATCACGCCTGCAGGTCAGGTGTGCGCGCTCTTACGACGTCTACCCACACCCTGGGCTCTCTGGATGCAGACCAGGAGCCACAGAACTGTATTTCAGAGAGCATCAAAGGGGAGTTTGTTAATAAGTCCCGAGGAGGCACTTAGCTCTGTGCCATGCCAAGGCTCTGGTTGCAGCCTCTGGGCTGGAGCTGACTTGCACCCAGCCAGCCAGAAGTGTGGAGAGATGGAGGTAATTCCCCCTACCAAACCGCACCACCCTGTGTGGGGGATGGCTTGTGCTGGGAGGCGCAGGGCTCCGTGCTGCAAGGGCTGCGTGCCCGTGCCTCCCGTGCTGCGGCTGCCTGCAAGGGGAGGACGGGCAGCGAAGGAGCACAGCTGCAGCTCCAAGCCCCTCCGTGAGGCCTGGGGAGAATAACAAGATACTCAAACTTTACACACGGGCGGTTTCTGAAGTCAGCACAGTGTCTTGACGGCATTACAGCAGCATTATTGTGCACAGCTGGGGGTAAATTATTCCGTATGTAACTTTTATTTAACATAGCAACTTCCCTTGTAAATCACGCTGCTCGGGCCCCAGTCGCTGCAGGGACGTTGCCAATCGAGGCTGTGACAGAAGTAATGCCAGATCCAAATCAAACACACAAACCCTTCTGAGGTTACTCAAAACGCGCTCAAGAGCCTTTCAGCAGGGCTGGGTCTGCAGGCTCACAACACGTGCTTGGGCCACTTCTGGTTTGTTACTCAGATTCCCCTGCGAAGGAGGGCTGGGGCTGTCCCACAGCAATACAAGCTTGCCGTTTATTCCTGCAGAACTGAATAGAGGTTCTCATGCTGCCTCTCCACTCAAATACTTTGGAGCCACAAGAATCATTAACATGTCAGGGAAAACAGAAATCTTCTCTACACACTCACAATTTCCTAAAAATTGTATCATCAAACCTGGCCAGTGGCCATCTCTCTCTGTTGTTGTTTGTTTTCTCCTACCCTCTGTGCTCTGCTTCATCTTGGGGAGCAGCTGCCCCGCAGAGCTCTCCTCAGGAGCGTTCAGCAGTGAGTTACTGACAGCTCCACGATGTCGTAACAGGTACAGCATGTAAGGGTGACCTAGCACCATCTGGCCATTTAAAATGCAGCCACAGGGACCTGTGGCAAACTGTTTCAGGTCCCAGCTTGGAAGTGACTTGTCACCATAAGAGCTCAGTCTCTTGGTGTCTTTTCCAGCATGAGGCTGAACTCAAATGGTGTCTGTCCGACAGAGATACAAATCCCATTTTAGCCACTAGGTTCCTCTGAACCTTAACAGATGTGCTGTGAACCTCAGGTAAGTAAAGCAAGTCCCAGGCCTGGGAAATGAAACAAAAACTGCAAGTAGAATTTTATTGCTTAGAAACAGCTGTGGAATCTGGACCCACAGGAATTTGCCCAGCAGACACATAGTTTCTCCTATCAGCAGAGCCCCTCATTATCCCTTGTGGCTGACGTGGCACTGCAGCGTTACAGAGTCCTCGTCTCCAGCACACTCAACACAGACATTCAGCACAACTGGGAGAGCTCTCCCCAGAGAGGCATTCCTGCAGGCACCCATGGGGCACAGCTCTCCCAAATCTGGCAAGCATCAGCTCTCCACCCTCTGATTCCATCTGTCCGAAGCCTGAATCAGCTCAGGGTGGCCTGGGTTTTTGTTCTATTTTTCCTACGGCCCATGGGGCCCTACTGTCCCATTACTGCATTACGCAAAAGAAACGGAGACCACAATTGCCCCAAGCAGCTCATATGCAAGACAAGAGAGGAAAAGACTGGGGAAGGATTATCCCTACAACTGCAGTACTGAAAGGACATGGAGATTAACCAACTTGCTCTGGGTTACACAAGCAGTCTGTGGCAAAGACAAGAATTAAACCAGAATCCTCCAAGTCCTGTGCTACTGCCCTTACCACAGGCCTTTCCTCTCTGCCTCTAATGGAGTGTCTTTACCTTTAAAGGGCAAAGCAGGGCAAGTGGCAGGACTGCTTTGTTCCCTTCTGCAGCACAAACAGAAAATGAGAGTTACAGCACAGCCAGGTGGGACTGAAAACAGAGCACTTGGAGCAGCAGTGTCAAGTAGGTAAACTTTTTTGACAATTAATGAAGATGTGCTACAGCCAGAGACCTCCTTTCCCCCAGCTGCAAGCTGCTTCCAGCTCCTGAAGTGTTTGGATCACTTCCCCATTCCCTCTCTGTAGCATATCTGGCAGAGTTGTGGAGATGGGGACATCTGAGCAAGCAGAGCTGATTTACCTTCACTTGCTTAGCTTCTCACCAGTGCCTGCATCCCCTCAGAACATCTGCTTTGTGTTTTATAGCAGTTTTAACTGGGAGCAATGCTGAATGCTTAGTAACTGGCTCTTTCTTTGAGTTCCAAAGTCAGGCTCCAGCACTATTTTTTACTTCTAACTGGACAACTCTGCCAGGGCAAACCTGAAAGCACAACTGAGGCAAGTAACTGCCGAGACTCTGCAAGTGTTTTGAGAGTGCCCACACAATCCTTTTCCTCTCCATTTCCTCCTTGAGCAGTGGGACAGAAAGAGGATGCATTTGACCTTCCTGAACTGTGAGGCTATGGTGATTTGTGACTACATCTCTCCTTCAGCAGAATGGGCCAACCATATTTTTAAAATCAGTCTTGAAACATCAAATTAAGAAAATCAAGTCATATAATCAGAGCAGAGACTGACCTATGCATCCCTGAGTAATTTTTGTCAGGGCCAGGTATTTCAGATGACCACTATTCACTCTCTCTGCTGACAGAATTATGCTGCCATATCTGGATGTTTCTCAAATGTAAACCTCACATCAAAATGACATGAACAAGCCAACTTTAATAGTCTGGAAATGAAACAAAGTTTCTATGATTTCTGATTTGATTTTCATCCTGAAATATAGATAAAGGTGACTGATAGACCAGTGCAGGCTTGGTACAGGGTGATCATAATGTTCATTTTCAGAATCCTGAAAGTCCTGTTAATAAAAAGAAATAAGCCAATTTCTCTGTGAAGTAAAGAAACAAAACAATTGGCATCCGGCATTCTCCACCCAGCCTCAGACTGCCTTTCTACAGAAAATAGGTTGTTTCCAAACAAAACCACTTTCCAAGCCTACCACAACAGCCCTGCTTCATGCTTTAAAAATTTTCCGCATGCATTCAAGCCTCCTTATACACTTTGGTGGAAATCCTATACTCTCCATGATATAGACTGAACTTGAAGCCAATCAAGTTTCCAAACTTTGTTTTGAGATCTCAGCTTCATACAATACCAGGGCTCCAGGCAAGAGCCCCCCCTCCAAGTGTAAGCCAGCCAGATCTAAGGCTGGTTATCACCCTTTATACAAGCCCAAGCACAGCAGAAATGACGAGCTTTGATATAAAAACAGGGAAACAATCATGACAGTGAACATCTGAAATGCCATCAGAGTACAGTTTTTCATATGTCACTATGTCATTACATCACAATTTGGTGGACAGGAAATGGGTCGATGACCAAGTCTAATTCCAGTCCTAACATTCTCTCTTTGGACTGAATTCAGTCCTTGTTTAATGAGTTGCAGTTTTAATGATTTACTTCCAAGTACGCCAAGTCTCTATTTGGTTTTTTATGTGGCTTGAGGCATATGTTAAATAGGATCATAATATTTACTTACCTCACCGAAGTGGTGGGAGATTTAATGCACCAACTTGCATTTTAATGCAATACAGAAAGATAATGTCTGAAGTAGTTTCAGGCACTATCACGAACCCCCCCATTCTGTTTCTAAGGCTAAAAAAAATAATACATTTTTGTGATGTTCTTATTTTGCTCTGCACAAAAAGGTAATGAACTAAAGGTAAAAGCATTAGAATCCAAACAGCCCCAATTTCCAATACTGCAAATTCACAGCAGGCTGGAGGGAAAGTAGCTAATTTCTTTTTCTTGTTGTTTTGTGATTCAAGCAAGTTAATAAAGAAAAAAGGGAATTAAAACTTCATCAATCACAACTTTGACCAGAAAAAGAAGAGAAAAAGAAATCCATGGAATTTTCCTTTCCTTGTTCTATGACCAGCATTTATTACAGCACTCAGGTAGGGTTTTTAAGATAGGAAGTTGATAAAAAAGACAAAACTGATTTCTCGGTTGACAACAACTCTTCAATTATATTTGCAACGCATTTTGAAGATGTAAATGATTACTGTAAGTGTTAAAACATTATTCTTGACTTTGCTGGGAGGGAACTTCACAGGTGAACCACTGGAGAGGAACAAAACAAACTGGCTGGCAGCTCTGAAAAACTGTAACCCAAGAAGTGCCCGTGACGTGCTCTGACCCTGCACACAGGTGGATCTTCTACGGAGACTGCATTACTTCAAGCAGTAAACTTAAGGCACAGCTATGAGAAGTAGGCTTAACTCTTACACAGCTATTTTCATCCTCATACTTAAAGCAGTATTTACCCAGAACTCTGCAATCCTAGATCTGTTTTCCATGATAGGAGATGGATGGGGAGCACACAAGAGTTAAAGCTATAACTGGATGACCCAAGTGCCAGCTCAGTATTGTGGGCATGTCACTGTGCTGCCTGTCGTGGTCACACCAGGGAGTGCAAACATGCAGGAAGACCTGGCCAAATCACTTAATGAGACTGAGCTCTACAGGAAAAACTAAAGAACTGCTCAACAAGGGGATGAGACTAGGAGGACCATGCCCCATTAACCACTTTGACTTGGATGGGAAAGAAGTGTCTTATTCTGCCTGGACCAATCCCTCTTTGAGTGTTCATTAATCCTTTCACCTACCTCCACTCATCTCAGCTCTTTGCCTATTCTTTAATATTTCCAGTAAAACATAACATAGGAGCACTCAGAACAGAAGTCAATTAAACAGGAACCATTCACTCCTCTCCATGCCTTCCCAAATGCAAACAGCTTTTCCCCAGTGCTCAATCAACATCCCAAACACTCCTCCCTTTCTTTAGGAAACACCTGAACACACAGGTGTGTCTAACACACTGCTCTCAAGTCCAGCAAATTCCCTGGGAAGCAGCTCATGGCTAAGCTGTCCTGTCTAATAGTTGATCCCTTTTTCCAACCTTGGGTGAAGACAGGACCCATGGGAGACCCGGCAGGCAGTGCTCTGTAGACCAGAAGCTCTGGTTTCATTTTCAGATCTGGGTTGCTGACCTGTGGTGCATTGGCCCAGGTCTGTCAGCCTCTGCCTCCCCAAGTGCATTCACTATTTAAACAGCAAGCCCTTGGGAGAGATATCACTGCTGTCTAAATGAGGGAGGACAGGCTGTGACTACATCAGGCAATTTAGGAGCAGTGTTAAAGTGCAGGATCGCTGGGAGAGCAACCAATGCCTTTTTAGCTTTTTCCCATCCTGGAAAATCTGCAACCATCTGAAGCCATCTCCCAGGACATGTTTGTAGCTGCCTATTATAACAGATCCCTGGCTTCTGCCAGACCTTCCTGGGTGTTAACCAAAACAGCATAAATACTAGAAGGCTGAGAGCTGTCTCACAAGATCAAATAATTTCCATCTGTAACTCAACAGAGTATTTGAACCCAAGGCTATTGAAATGAATGGCTGATATCAGACATCCGCTACATGAGCCGCATCGCTCTCCCAGACTGCTTTGACCTCAGCTGAAACCATTTGCAATTTTGCTTCTTCCACAGTGGCAGGGATTAATGATTGATCAAGGACCTTCACCATGAATCTCCGGGCTTCTGTCAGCCAGTGTCACAAACTTAACATTATCTAATTGTAAGTTTTCCTATTTAATTGCAATATACACCTGCTCAATGTCCCTCTGTGTGTGAAAAAGCATCATACTTCATTTCAAAAGCCCTCATTTAAATTCAACAGCTAGCTGCACAGATTTAACCATTAAACTGATTTATGTTGCATAAAAGATCAAACCAGATCACACCTTGTGGCCAAATAACCATAAAAGGTTTCTGTAAAGATCATTAATTCACCTCCCTGGGCAGTTAGTTTAGCAGTAAATATGACTTAGATGACTTTATCCAGTTAACCTTAATCAATTTGTTATTATGATTAGTCACCCTAAATAACAGAAATGTGAGAGGGGAAGGTGCTACAATTCAGACCCTGGTAATGAACCGGCTGCTGGTGTGCTGACCCCAGATTCCCAAACTGCTGAGAAACAGGAATCCATCCTCTGCGTGCACCTCAGGGGACCTCAGCCGACCTGTGCTGGGGAGAGCATCTCAGAGGCTGGGCTTTGCCCGATCCTTTTCAGTGGCCTGCAAGTAGGCAGCTCCCACCATCGCAACTCAAGAAAGAGAAGAAGGGGCAGAGGGGGACAGAAGGCAAGAACAGCCCATTCACCCCATGCTATGAGGAAAGCTGGCCCAGTCGTCCACATACCAGCTTGAAAGCTGGCAAGGTTTAGTTTGCCAGACCTTGTTCTGTCACAGATTTCCACAGTGACCTTGGCCAGGGTATTTCGTATTTCATCTTGCTGTATCTTAGCTCCCCAGCTGTTAGGCAGAGATGACAGTGCTTCCATCTCTCACAGGAGTGGTCTTTAAGTTTGTGAGGCATTCAAACATCACAGCTCTGGGAGCCATAAAAACTCCTTAAGTAGGTAGATCCATCACTCTTGATGCTCCGTTCTCTCCTCACCCCGCATGGCTCCATTGACTTCAACGCATTTAACCCGTCATGGAGGACGTGAAATCAGATTCAGGCCCTTGATCTGGCAAAGGGATTGCCTCTTCCTCAGAGTCGCTGCAATAACCAGCAGAATGGGACCCAGTGGTGTCTATAGCAACATAAGTGATCATCAACACTAAAGGAAATAGGCCCATATCTGGGCCACCAAAGTTATTCACACCTGAGCAAAGCACATTATGCTGACAGCCCAGCACTCCCTATGCAAACTGCTGGTATCAACTGACTGCCTTTTACACCAGTTTGAAAATAGAGGGAAGAGAAAATGAGAAGGGGTTTAAATCGTAACACTCATACTGGTATAGTCAGCAGTAAATTCATGCAGTCAGTGGAACAATATTGGTGTAAGGAAGAAAACAGGACTCGAGGTGTTTGGGTGTCTGCCCCCGGCCTCCCGCAGGGCAGAGCCTTGCTCCTGTCACAGCTGCATTTGGTATGCAGTCAGCACGTCAGTAAATCATCACTCCCCGCATGAAAGGGCTCATTCTGTCTGTGTCCATTTCTCTGTCTGTGTGTTTGCTCTCATCAGCGCAAGGAAAGCACTTTATCCTTCATTTTTATGCTCAGCCATGTGCTTCTCCAGCCTTCCCACGTTGTGTACACAAGTAAGAATGTAGAACACTTCTCTCTGCAATATCTACAGATCTCCACCTCCCAGGGAAAGGACTCCAAACTCTCACCTATATTCAGCATGAAGTGCTGGACACTTTCTTATAAACTCAGTTCCTACTTCAGGAAGTGTTTGGTCTGAACAGAAAAGAAGGATATCATCAAAACCAGTGAGTAAGGACCTCTTCATTGACCCCAGCAGGCTTTAGTTGAGATTCTCTGCGTTCAATTATGTCAGTCATTATCACTAAAGAAGAGGCTCAAGCATACCTTGCAACCTTCTAAGCTGCTAATGTGGAACACAGCACGTGAAAACAGACAATATAATTCACTTGGGAAATGTAACATGCTAATAGAGATCCCTTTCTCCAATGTCAATGATTTTTTCCATTAATTTGGTTGCATGATCATTTGTTCTTGGATGTAAGTTTAGCTTGCTGCAAGTGAAGAAGGGGGATTATAGATTTACACAGCATACAGGAAACCTCTGTTCCTATGAAAATACTTTGCACTCTTTTGGATCTGGCTGCAGGACTGTGGCCAAAGCAGTATTGTGGAAATAGTCTACCTAGTCTACTACTACATAGTCTATCCCCATTCTTAAGGACATTTCCAAATCCACAGAAATGAGGGCACCAATAAAGTCTGAAAAGGAAATCTGATAGATTTTAAGAAATGTGGGGCCTCACTTTCAAGCATTTAAGAACCATTTACTTAAAATTAAGCATATGTCTAGGGGTCATAGATTTCAGTGGCACTTATTCATGGGCCCAAGTTCTGTCTTGATCTGGGATCTGAAAGTTTCAACATTAGAAAGAAAATGCACAGATGACTTTTCATTTTTATGATTAAAGGCATATCACATCAATCTTATATCAACAAGGAGGCTTTATTTATAGAATATGATATTAAATCTGGATTCCTTTCAAATTCTGAGAGTATTTTGTTACACTATGCATCAGGTGCTACATGTGATTTTGACAGACAGGCTCATCTGAGAGGTGCCAATTAACAAACCCTCTCAGAAGCAGAGCGTGACAAAAGTCACAACATCATCAGAGAAGGAATGTGTTTTCTCTCACAGGAGGAGGTATCTGTGAGGCAAAAAGTTCGTTCATCTCCTCCAACAATGTATGAATAGTTCCCCTCAATCACCCTATTACCCCTTTACTAACTAAAGGGACACCATGAAAGAGACACCACGAAGAAATGAATATATATTACATTTCTATTTTACGTAACACATCTGCATCATTACTAACAAGTCAGTGAGAGTTAAAACTCGATGAAAAGTTTGTTGATTTTTTATCATCATGTTTGCTTTTAAACTCACTGGAGTGCTTAAGCAAGCCCGTGAGTTCCACATTTGTTCCTAATTTGCTCTGAAGGCAGGGGGCCAGCGGCAGGGCAAAACAGGCAGTGTCTGGCACTTCTGCTTATTTTCAGATAGAGTTTAAGGCAGGAGTCCAGACTTGGAGGGTGTTTTAAAATACTGATCTTGAATTTCTATAGTACTTTCCTTGGGAGGATATAATGGTGTCTTATACACTATGGCCACAATTCTACACTGAATTTATTCAGGCTTCATGTATAAAAAGGAGGATGAGTTTGAGGAGGACTGGAGCTAGAGATTGCTGTGGCCACTGCTTAATGCACACTTGCTGTTAAATGGTACAGAGAAGAAAATCCTACATGAATTCTTATCCTATTCAATCTGCCAAGAAATAACCATGCAAAATGGAACAAGGACCTCTTCACTTTTGAAAAATGCTAAGTGATATTTAATGATTTCAAATGTCAGAAACTTAATTTAATGTCTTTTCTAGGGGACTAGTGACACCATGCCTGACCAATTCATTAGGAACAACTCTTCCATCCATGCCATCACCTGCCAACACCAAGAGTCTTTCTTTAGGACCAGACCTGTTCAAATATCACTTTCTATACAAGATCTGGCAAGGGCACAACGTGCCTGAGGCTATGACTGCACGCTGCTGAGAGGTGTGGTTTTCTGTCTGGCTGGTAACTGAAAATGGCCCAACTCACCCCCTCCAGTCATGTCTTTTAGACAAGACCTGTTGCTGACTCACATCCTGCCAAAGAAGTAACAATCTCACACAAGAACCATCTCTGACCCTAAAGTTGCTTCCTACTGGGTGTGTACAAGCCACAACTCACTTGCAGCATGAAGTAGTGAGGTGCTTGTTTATGCTACTGAATTCAGTAAGCAAGAAGCTTGGCAATGCAAGCTTGTTTTTACATATTCAGTCTACACCATAATGTAATGGAAAGACAAGATTTTAAGCAATAAAGCCATCAATGTGTTTTCAAGTTACTTGGTGCAAGCCCATCGATGGTTAGTTTTTCTTGTGATCTCAAGTGAATTGCCTTTAAAACTTTCCTATTTCTGAGAGAAAGTAAAAGATCCCATTTTGCTGGGCAACAACTTTAATTCCTTGTTTTGTCAACCTCAGACAAGGGTAGCAGGTTAATTGCTGTTTTTATTGGTATATGAATGCCAATTATAAGGTGTGTGTTAAATTCCTATGTTCTAGTTAAGTAAAAAAAATGGATCACATGTACCTTCTACAAACTGCTATCCAAAGTAACAAGAAGTTGGAATATCCCAGGTAACAGAAAACAAAACAACCAAACAAACAAACCCAAACAAAACAACAACAACCACCCCCCCCCACCCCCACCCCCC
>VZTE01004350.1:1258045-1299817 GCA_013397775.1 Eulacestoma nigropectus | reverse complement strand
CCCCCAAAAAAAAAAGGACAATGAAAATCATAAAGACACCTCACTACGGTCAATCAGCATGGATCCTGCATGGCCAGCTCTGAGACAAAGCTGAAATGCCCTGCCTGATCTGCACTGGCTTCCCAGATCTCATTAGGCTGAGCTTACATGCTCAGTCTCCACAAAGGTCCTTTACAAGCAAATCTTATGTGTAAGTAGATCCTTCTGGTCCCAAGGGCCATGGGGGCTGCAGCCACAGAGCTGTCTGAGTGCTCTTCTGGTTTGGACCCAGCCCCAGCCATGTTTACTAGTTCCAGCTGTGCCAGAACCATTCGTGACCCCCTGTTCAGTGTGGTGGTTACAGCACAAGTTCTCCCCTCTCCCACGGGAAACCCAAGTGTCTTGTGGGCCACCCTGACCCCACCTGTAACACGATTATGGCCTGAAAGAGTTCTCAGAGCTACACGCTAGTTTAAGAAGCTTACTAATGGACTTGGCAGACAAGAAAAAGTGTAGGATTTAACATTTTTCTTCTTTCTTTAAATCTGGAAACACTTTGCAAATGCAATTAACCTTGTGTGGTCATCTCTTTCCACCACTTCAGGCAGCTACGTAACATTCTCATTCAAATTACTCCTTTGGTGTAAAGTTTCTCTTCAGAGAGTTTTTTTCCAATTTGCCCTCCCTCTTCAAGTGGTCTTAAAGAAAGGACTTGGTCAGCTGGACTTCAAATGACCCTTGAATGCTGTGCTTACTTTCACAGCAGGATGCTTCAACTGCTTCATCAAATAAGTCTCAAGCTGACAGGTTTGTTGATTGGGAAAGCAAAGTCTCAAACTGAGGGTAAAGGGTATGTCACAAATATTAGTGTAAGTACAGTGAAGGCCCTGTATCCTTGCAGAGAACAGTGTTTGCCCGAGGCTAAAGTCTGTGCTAATATTTTGAATTTATATCACATCTTCTCAGCTGATCTTACGGGAAAAAGGCCAATTGGATTTTATAGCTCAACAGCTAATAGGATTCTACAGGATTTGATAAAGAAAGAAACTGCCATTATAGGTTTAACTATCCTGTAACAAGGAATATAGAGCTGTGTTAAATTTCAATATTTTATAAAATATTTGCACTGAAAATAGAGCTGCAAATCCATGTTATGTGTTAATAGTTTAAGATTAAATACCTGGATGCCTAGCTGCTGATGAACCACACACTGAGAAAAATAAGTTATCCTATAATTTTATAGCCTGAATCTCTGACATCTGCAGTATCTTCTGCTCCAGGTGTTCCCTTTGCTTTGGAAATTTGGATTCAGAGAAAGAAAACTGGGACTCTGCAAAAGCTTAATCCAGAACCAAGGTAGATCAAAATGAATTCAGGCACTGCTGCTTACAGAAATATCCTCTGTGGTGTATGGCACACTGATAGACCCTGGGCTGATACTGCCAGTTATTCCTTCTTCTGAGGAAGAGCAACATCCAGGCTCCCCCCAGACATGTGTGAACCTCTTTTTTTTTTAGTACCACTGGTGCCTGCAGACAGGATATGGCAGCTTGAGCTCCAAACACAGAGAGCTCCCATGGGCAGTCAGCGCTGCAGCTGCCCAGAGGCAAGTGCTAACACCACAAGGTACCAAGAGCTTGTTGTTTTTACCAGACTGGTTTTGAGGAGAACTGAATTTAACTACCAGAGAATGAAAGAATCATTAAAAATTTGTATGCAGGCCCAAGGGCGGGACTGACTAAGAAGGAAACAAAATCTTGAAGGAAGCATGTGAGGGACTTCAAAGTCCCAGGCGGACCAGATAGTGAAGCATGGATTGAGCCCAGCTGATTTTGACAGCTCTCTACAAACATGACCCATAAGAAGGTAGGTCCCTCCTGATGAATGGATTGGGACAAAAAGAGCTGCCCTGCAAACTGGACCTTGCCAGAGAAGAGCCAAATAAGTGTATGACAAAGACCATACCTGATCCTAGGGAGATGATCTGACAAGTTAGACTCAGGAGCCAGAAGCTATTTACAATGGCAACAAAGAAATAAACTCTCAACTATAACCTTGGAAGCAACAGGCTTGCTGAGCCAAGCATCATCTCCTAGATAACAATCTAATCAGAAATCTCTCCCCAGCTCTCTTTCTCCCTCCCTCCTCTGTGTGTATGTCCCTTTGATGTACAGCTGCAAGGGCTGGCCAGGTGCAATCTGTTTTAGTGAGTAATATGCATATAACTTTGTAAAATACTTTTAAGACTTCAGATGAACCTGGGTTCAATGTTTTATGTCTTTAAGTGTCAGTTCCTGATAGAGAAGTTCAGAAGCTGCTGGCTGAGTACATCTCCTCACTTGGAAAGCACTGTACCTCCCCTCTCCAACTTGCAGGCACCTGAGTGAAGAAGCTGAGGTGCAGGACAACCCTGCGTTTCCTATAAGAAAAGGCTGAGCAGGGAGCTGGCTCTTGGGGAGGGAAAGGCAGTTGAATGTGAGTTTTTAAGGAATTCAGTCATTTGAAGTCTCTCTGAACCAAACCTGCAGGGTTCTGCCTATGAACTGAGGACTGAAGAGAGGGAAGGGGCTAGGGATTTTTCATGTGTTGGCTTCTATAAACTGGGCCACCACGCACACGTGTAGCTCTCCATTACTCAGCTTCCAAAGTGAAGCCAAATTGTTCATCATGGCTGTGATTCTTTTGCACAAGTCCAGCCACACACTGTGAAGCTGGCTTGGATGATTCCTTTCTCTTCACCATGCAAGGATGAGTCTGTTTAAACTTGCCTGCATCCCCAAGAGTAGGTGTCTGGAGTGCACTGCTGGGCAGACACCCAAGACAGCTCTCGACAAGCTACGCTGAGCCCTGAGAGAAACATAATCACTTTCCATTTGGCACTTGGGAGCAACGTAGCCACACTGCCAAGCTAATGCAAGCTGCTTCCAAGGAAGACTAATTAACCCAAAAAGTCATCACCCTGGTGTCATCACCTGGCTCTGGATTGCTAAACAAGCACCTCCCGGGCTCACCTGGGCATTTCCAAGAAATGCTGCTCTGCCCGACGTGAGCTGCGTTCCGTGGCAAACCATCTGCTGCTGCCACAGCTGGAACTCCTGCCTGACAGAGAGGGACGTGCTGCCCCGCCCGCCCCGAGGCACACACCCAGCAAGGAGGCAGGCACGGAGTCCACAGACACTGAGTGGTGCAGCGCGGACACGGCAACACGTAACAGTAAGACAGATGTCACAGGACGTCATTTTAGCACACCCTGTTGCTCAGTGCCCATGACTGTCCTGCTCACTGCAGCTATTCTCCTGTATCAACACATGCCACTCCCTTGACCCTCAGTAAGTGCAGACAGAAGTGTCTGAGCTCAAAGCCAAGTGCCAACCGCACACAGCATGTACAAGAAACACCCATTCCCTTCTTCCTCTGCCAGGGAATCAGCGGATGCTGGATTCCATCTACAGGTTTTTGCCTCTCACCACACAGACAACGAGCAATTTCCAATATACACACTCATTATGCTCCAGCAGAGCAGACGATAAAGGAAAGGTAAGCAGCAGCCAGAGGACTGTCTGCACACAGCAGCCAGAGATGGGGAAGCTGTCCTCATCTTGCAAAATTGACTCAGACACTTCCAGAAATTCACATCAGATATCCAGCCTCTCTGAATGGATAATAAATACGTCTGACCCAATAATCCAAGTGTTATCTGTGTTTCAACTACCAAATCAAACAATACAGCTACACACCTGATGTAATTTTAATAACATAAGACCACAAAGAGCAATGGAGCACAATAGCGAAAGCAGACAAGGGAACATTGATTTTCAGATTGCATTCCACTATAAACATCAAACTGCTGGTGGTTTATCTGAAATATAAGTAGACCTAAGCAGAGCAAAAGAGGCTGAAGTTCATGCATTTAGGCTGAAGAGTGCTTAATGTGCCAACCCCAGTGGATCCTGCAGGCAAGCTGCCTCTGCCAGCCATAAACAGGAATTCTTCATTCAGGATCAATCCAACTTCAACTACAGTTGTACTAATTGTAGTAGCTGGATATTGACAATGTTTGTGCACGTGTTATGCATCGCAGCTTCCTGCCTACAGGGGAAGAATTTAAACTTCTTTGAGCACAGATGATTATAGCTTATCTTAAAGCCTTGACCAAACTCCTTATGCTCATGTAATGTAAATTTTAACACCACGAATGCATTCAGCTCTCACTGACTTCTGTAGGCCCAGGAAGTTTTTCAAGTACAGCCTCTTGGCTGTGCCAAGAGAACCTTTGGAACCTGTCCAAAGGAGGAGGCTCACTGCTAGCTTTTGCTGTGATTTACTTGGTTATCAACCAGGTAAAACTTCCCTGACATCAGATGAATTTTTCCTTTGTACGACCAGGAAATAAAAAGCGGCATTTTGTACACTGTACTTTGCCTTTAATTAGAGTCAGATAAGGGATCTGAGTTTCCTTCCAGAACCTACTTTCCACTTTTATAAATATATGTGAGCACACATATTACATTTCTTTGGCTAAACCTTAATCCCTTAATCCCTCAATCCATCTCCTCATCCAGAAAACATAAACTTCCAAGCCATACATGAAATGGCATAGAGTTTAGACAAAAAGGACTTAAAACTTTAACCACCATCTCGACAGGTGGGTTGGACAAACCTGTATTCCTAAATCCAATACTGGCATGAGCTAGGAAATGTGGATTTATCTTCTGGTGAAGATGAGCTCCAACAATGTAACTTTAAAAGGGGTTAAGGTAGGAGCACTAAAGAAGGTTTCACCCCTGGATGCAGGGAGAGCTTTCTAGGGATGAATTTTCTATATACTGATGCAGTGCATGCTGCATAGATTCTGCCGAGTATCTGCAGCTGCCTGCTGTCAGAGGCAGACACCAGGAGAAACGGGGCTTTAGAGTAGTGCTATGTCTAGTGAATGACACAGAGGAGAACTTCTAAACTGTGATGGTTTTGATGGCTGTCAGTTTTCATCCTGTGCTACTGCAACCAAGAGGCAATCATCCTTCTTTACTGGAACACTGAACAAACATCAAGGGACCTCCTTCTGTCTGGGCCAGCAAAATTTGCATCCAGATCTCAGCCAAAAGTCAATACATGATTACTTACAACACAGTATTAGTTTAATGCTTGGATTTCCCAAGAAGTGTAGTTGTCACAGAATGGAGATGGTTGGATAGAGAAGGTACAGCCTCCAAGAAGACGACAGTGGTTGGATACTCTCTTCCTTCCATGGGAGTCTGAGAAGGACTCCCTACTGATTTCATCAGCAACAGGATCATCAAGACAGATGATTCACTTACCTAGCTGATAAAAACATCTATTGACATTCCTACCACACTAGTCCAACCATAACATTCTCTGGTTCTTTCAGAGCTTTTCAAGCACCACAGAGGCTCAGTGAACATTAGTTCACCATAACTGCCTCTCTGAAACATTTGCCAGTATGCAAATACTTAAAATTGTGAATTTACACAAGGGGACATGCTTCTAGACTACTGTCAGTTTTTGTTTGGCAGAAATACAGAGCTGGTCACATTTTGGAAGGTAGTTAAAGCCTAATATTTTTCAAACAACAAGAGCCTCTACAAAATAAATAAAGCACAAAGCTTGATTCTCCACTGGACACCTCCAATTTTACACGGGTGCAACAGTATCAAACAAATGGCCAAGAGTGACTCATGGTCTGGAAAACACGTTTTTCCGTGGGAGATTTAGAGAATTTAATCGTGTTAGCTTATCAAAGAGCAGGTTAAAAGAAGATTTGATCACAGTCTGTAAGTACCTGCACAGTATCTGGTCCTAGGCAGTTCTTTAATCTGGCAGATCAAAGCGCTAGAAGGTGAAATTAGACAAACAAACTGGAAAAAGCAGACATTTTATTCTCTACCTACTCCGTCAACATGGGATGTCATAGACTGTTAATTTCTTAGATGTCTCAGTTTCTCCCTACTGTAGTTATGTTCTAACACAGTCATATATTATGGGATTAAATGTTAGAATTAGCATGTGAAATTCCATGTTCTGAAGTTTTACAGAAAATCAGGCTAGACACTCATAGGCTATTCTGCTTTAAAAATAAAAATAAATATGCAATAG
Organism: Eulacestoma nigropectus; assembly: GCA_013397775.1. Lineage (NCBI taxonomy): Eukaryota > Metazoa > Chordata > Aves > Passeriformes > Eulacestoma > Eulacestoma nigropectus. The sequence continues at coordinate 1,293,724 of VZTE01004350.1, read as the reverse complement.
AGTTATGGAAACTATATGAAATAAACCTACAAAAACATGCAATGTAGTAACACTACTATCAGATTACTTTTTGACATTTAGAATACTTTTTTGCAAAAAAAAGCTGTGTTGATTATGAAACAGCAGGTGAAACTTTTTTCCATATATCTGTAAGGAAGTCGGCTCCCTCACTTCTTACACTCATGTAATTTATTTTGAGGTAAAGTGAGGAGGTTTGGGCTTTGTTTGAGTGGATTTCTTGTTAATTTCTTCCCTATATAATTGATATTGAGGCATCTTCACAATCCCCACATGTGGAAAAAGCACATTCATAACCATGAAGATCTTCAGTTTTCAGCCTGGAATGCAGCTGACCTTTCCTTTTTCAGCCATTACAATTTCTTAGCTTCCACAAATGGATATTTACTCTTTTTTCTTTATTTCCTTTTTTTCCTTTTTTTCTGGAAACGTTCCATTCACAGTGTGCTAGGGGATTTCACTCAAAGTAACACATGCTCCACAGATTAGCAGGCTCTTAAAAATATGCTTGTCTTCTCTTTATGGGCTGGTCTATTAAAAAGAAGTTAACAGAAAGACACCCATTACTTCTGTGGGTATTGGATTGGGGCCTAAATTATTGCTAGTGCTGAACATGCACAGTCAGAAAGCATTTCAGAAAACATGTGCTTTTGAGTATAAAGCAGATTTCCCTGAGATCCTTTCCAAACTCCAGTGACTAGTTCTGGAGAAGACATCTGCTCTCCCACGGAGCTTCTCCCTCTAATGATGGGCAGGAATCAGGCAATCCCTGAGTACTCGCAGTGGGGTTTTATATCACTTTTCTCAGGGTTTATGCCCTCCACACACACACACACGCAGCTCTTTTATACACCAGGTTCTCTCCTTCCCATCCTGCACTGGCAGCTTCTCCTCTCTAGGCCATCCATGGGACTCGTGCTGGCAGCTCACAAAACCCAAATTGTTAGTGAAGCACCGATTTTGATGTGGTCACATTCTCCTGCGGCTGCACCATGCCCCATATACACACCACGTGTATATGTGCATCAAGTGCATCAAATGCATCTTGTGAGCTGAGGAGAAACGTCTCAATGGATCCTACTATTGCATGGGATGTACAAAGGACATTTTGCAGAGTCCTAAACATTTCCCTGGCAAGACCATCAGTGGGCTCACCAGTTCATTACAGAGTGCTGATTACATCCCATCAAGTGACCTGAAACTGCTCGGCAGCAGAGTTAAGTATGCTTCCATGGGAAACACCAGAAAGCTAAACCTCTCCACAGTTGGCTTAGAAAAGATTAGTTTACAGAGACGTCTGTTCCTTGTCAAAAAATTCCTTCCATTTCTTTCTTTCATGTTATATGCAGACAGATCATTATTGGCTTGAAATTGCAGAATCCATTTCTTCCCCTTAAGAAAATCCATGGTAAGTCTTACTGGGTTAAACTAGTAATTAAAAAAATTAAATGAAAACAGGCAGAAACAGGTTTCTGAAGATAAACATAGGTTTAAAAAATAGTTTTAGTTTTAAATGGAAGCAGAAGTGCATGCATAGAGAGCTGATTTTTTTCCTAAGTAAAACCAGAATTGGAAATCCAGTTGTGAGCAATCTGGACTGCTCAGCCTCTCCCACTTATTCCAGTTACCTCTCCATTTCCCTGCTACTGCAATGCTTACTTATTGCCTCTTGTCTTTAATTAGGCATACATCCCACAAACTGTTTATGGCAGCAGTGTCCCATTAACTGCAACATGGCATGGGGTCTATCTAGCTGCACAGAGCACTTGCCCCTCTGTTCAGGGCTCGGTCTGACTTACATTGACTGTTTGAAAAGCATCCCATATGCTGAAGACCCACTCCTAACAGAGATCCCTCAGGCAAGAAAGAACAGGAGCCTGCTTAGATATTAGTACAAAAATTTAAAATTCCAGATTGTTTTCTAGCACCAAGCCATTTCTTTATTATTATAGCTCTCCCACGACTTTCCTTAACTGGTTTTAAAGCTCTCCAGAAGGAGATAAGTCTTTATTTACAAACAGGGAAACTGCACAGGAAAAACTGATAGCAGTTCAGAAACAGAACCTCAGCTCCCCAGTCCTAGGCCAGCACCAAATACACGAAGCTACACTTATCTTTCAGAAAGCTGCTACAATCAACTCCTTTAACTGTTGCATCAGTGCTTCTGAATGTGCCGGGTTTATTTCAAATGCCTCCTACCTAGGGAGACGGAGCAAGTTATCTTGTGCATAAAATATGCTCATATGCATTTCTGATTTGATGTCTACAGTATCCTGCATGTTTTATGCTACAGCAGGAAAAAAAGCTTCAGGATACTATCTGCTTCCACCACACTGCTGAAATGGCAGAGTATAAAGACATGCATGGGAAAGTCAGGAATTGATTCACACATATGTTCTATCTGTTCCAGTTCTGGTTGCATTAACAGTGAGGCTGCTGTGAGTTATCTCTGCCGAGTATGCTCAATGTCAGTTTAGGGAAAGGAAAACTATTCATGTCCAGTTCCTAAAGAAGCTCCTGCCTTACCAGCAATGTTGTGGCACTGCTGAAAATGCCAGACACAGTGGAGCTAGAGAGTTTAAAGTTAAACTCATCAATATGGAGAGGGGAGACAGACACCTCTCAAATCTGCACCCTCACCAGGTCTCTTTTCTGACAGTTTTGCTTCAGCCCATCTCAAAAAAGCACTCTTGAGCACTGCAGCATTTGAGCTCTGCTCTCCCCACAACATGTGAGCTGTCTGACCCCAACAGCCCTGAGGTGATAGGGGTGACAAGTGACATCTGACAAAGAGTGACAAGAGAGAACATTTGCAGAGCTAAGATATGCCAAAGAGGACCCTGGAACATGGAGCTGGGCTCTTAGCTGGAATAGTAACACTTGGGTCCACAAGTATTAACTGTTTGAATCTGATCATACCCTCAGTTCTTGAGCAACAGATTGTGACCAAAGCCAAAAAAAGGGACTTAGCTAAGGAATGCAAAGAAAGTAGGAGCTGCCTTTAATAAGGGGTGTATTCAGTTGGTCCTCACAGTCTAGGCATGTACAATGTGCTCCAGACTTCTTTATATTCTGGTTCTACTAAAAAAAAAAAAAAACAAAACGTTAATTTAGTCAAATGTTGGGGAGAGGATCATTCATCTACAGACAAGAATGCAGGCCATCCTGGAAAGCTAAAGAACTACTTGCAGAGCTACTGCTTTCCAGGAAAGGAGTCAGGGAGTCAGAACAAACAAGGAACGCAACATGAGCTCCCACTGCAGTGGGATCAGGAAAGCCATACATCAACAACAAATGGAGAGCTGAAGTAGAAAGGTTGTTTAACTTGAAACAGTATATACCCTACCCCAGCTCATCTGCACCAAAACAGTGGGGCGCATTCGCACCACCTAATGAGCAGCTGACCTAAGAGGGCAGTAACGCCAACACAGCCGGAGCCTGAAGAGAATATGGGAACACAGACTGGACATTTAAAAGCTGGAGAAATCAGAGTGAAAATGGTGAAGACCACTCTGTATTTTCTGAACTGTCTCGGGAGGGTGGAAGATGGGAAGCTGCAGTACCATGGGAATGTCCTCTACATTTCTGAGCAATCCGAGAGAACGGGCTTCTAACTTTAGCACGTGCAGACTTCTTGTTTCCTCTCCTCCAGCAGTTAACACAGAGGATATGCCTGACACACAGGATCACACAACAGGAAAAAAGCTCTGGAGACCTTTGGGAAGCACACACCCATGCTGGGGTGCAACACTGTGCTGGCCCTGTTCTCCCAGCACAGCCCCTTGGCGAGCTGAAGGATGCACTGCCAAGCTCCACCTTCAATAGGGGCTCACCAAATGGGACAGAGGTCCCAGCATTCCACAGCAAATGGATGGCAGATGGCTCTCAGGGATTAAGAGAGCTCTCTGTAGATGTGCAGCCAGTACAGATGTGACCAGTACATGACCATGCTCCTTGCTGCTCCAAGTATTTTCTCACACAACACCAAAAATTTTTATGTGTCTGACTTAGCAGTGGTTAAACACATACATCCAAGTACTTGCCAGAAAGCAGAAAGACCATCAGCTTTCCCCCATCCATGGAGCCATCCCCTCTGTGGCCTGGAAAACCCACAGTGATGGTACAAAATAAGAAACTACCAGAATGGCTCGATGTAAGCACGTGCAAATGCATCCAGTATCCATACATATTCCATGGGGGGAGGGCAGGCTAAGCCACCATCGCAGTGTGTGCATACCAAGCGGAGGCTTTGCAGTGCTACCAAAGAGAATGCGTGAAGTGTCTCTTTGCCCAGACAAACACAATAGTCAGATTCAAATATTCTCTGTGGATGGCTCAGAAACAAAATGCTAACACACTAAACAGCATTCTAATGAGAGGGTCCTATCCCTGAAGACCCGATAGTTCAATTTATATAGCAAAAGAAACAGGGACAATCTTGTCTGCATAACAGGAAAATAAGATGGCATACCTAAAACGTTGAGAATTGCCATATGATTTCATTTGACATGTAGTTTTCCATGTCCTTTTCATTTGCTTGGCTTTGGTCTGTTGTCTGACAATACAAAGGGTAAGAAAGGAAGTTCTATTCGGAGCCTCCAACTTACCATATTCTAAAAACATTCAGGGTTAATGAGAGGAAACAAGGCTTTTCTTAAAAATGCTGTTTTCTCCACACATACCACTCAGAAGATACGGGAGGCCGTTGAGGCTGGAGGAAGCTATAAACTCAAAATGCAACTCAGTGACCTAAACTGTGGTATCTAGAATTAAATACTGCAACACAGACAATCCAGGGTCAGTACTGGTTCTGCCACTGACCCCTGCTCAGTCCCTCAGACTCGGCTGCAGTCCTGGTTATCCTGGTTATCATCTTGAAAATGGATTTCAAAAATTGAGTTCATAGTAGGCCTTCTGCAATGTGATTTGTGCCTGTGCTACAGTTTTTCTAGTATCTGTACTAGTTTTTCTAGTTGAAAAGGTACCAACCATTTTGGGCAACTATAACAATACCACTCTGTGGATCTCACTTCAGATTCAACTTTTTTTTGCTAGACTAACAAGAATAAGCTACGACAGCCACTCCCCTGGTAGTGTCAACCAGGTAGAAATCTAAAAACCTGTCCCAGAGACTTAGGTTTAGGATCCAGCATTTCAGCTTGGACTCATCTGTAGTTTAAATCAGCAAGGAAGAAAATTCCTCATTTGATTGAAACCACTGAAGTACAGAGCTCTCCTTACTGATCGAAGAAAAGTGATTATCTGCTCTTTTTTTTGAGAAGGAAAACGACTGTTCCTAAAGAAGAGCTCACAAACGCCAATGTCCATTTTCTATAGAGTTCTGAATTACATTTCACAGCTCCAGATAAAAATTAATGACCTCTGCAGTGTGGAGAATGCTCCAACTGGGATCACTTTTTCTTTTATTCCTAATGCCTCACAGCACAAACACAGAGCAAAATGTCCTCACAGATATAATTGTGTTATATCACGATACCAGACAGACACAGTGCTGAGACCAGACAGTAATTTACTCACTGAGGCTCTGATCCAGTTTCACTGAAATCAATGTAAAGGTTTCCTCCGACTTGAATGGCTATTGACTGGATCAATCTTTTTCTCTTCATAGCTGAACACAGCAATTTCCCATTATTGTTCTGTGACCTTGCTTTCTCATTAAACTTCACTCAAGGGATTCATAAGATACATAGTACTGCATATGGAAGATAACTCAAGAGATTTATTCTACCCAGTCTTGTCTAAACAAAGTAGTGACAAGCAGGAGAACATACTTCTTTTCCTACCATGCAGTCTGCCGGCCATCCTGAGAATGTCAAGTTTTACTTTACACAAGGTGAAATCTTACACATAATACCCAGACCTCACCCTCTACAAAGTCATGGAAATATGTGCAGTGGGGTAAGCTAAGGACGAGTTGAACTGCAGCGTTGCTGGGGTTTGTTTGAATCGGACACGTCAATGCCTGTAACAAAAGTTTGGCTGTTTGTGCTCTTTTATTGAACTCTGCTGGGTCATCCAGTCTCTCGCTCTCACACACAACCACACTATTGATCCTTTTCATAAACAACCATGATCCCCACTAAACACACTCTCCCTTTCAGAAGCTGTGACAGAAGACCGCCTCTCACTTCTCTACTGGCTGGAGCATTACAGTTCCCAGTCGGAACTCACAACCAGTGGATACACACCTAATCCTGTGCCAGCCTAGTACTTTAGCTTAAATAGTTCTTTCCTTCCCTCGTATTAACACTCGTGATATATTAATGAACACTTATATCCCCTTTCCACCTCAGCTCTGCTGGGCCAAGCAAGCCAGGATATTTTAATTTACTCTCTAATGATGGCTCTTCACTCTGTTTAGAATACTTTGTACCTTGCAGTACTTTAAAATACTTGCACAAGTTTAGATAAATTATATTTTACAGCCAGATTAAGCTATGATGACCTTCTGAATTACTCAGGGTACAGAATATCACCTGTAATTCCTGCATTTTGGACATAATTTCAGGTTGAACTAGGTCATATATTTAATAGGCAAAGAAACAAATCCATAATACTCTAATGCATCAGGTACTCTAATGTGCTCAAGTACCAAAATGGTCAGAAACTCAGTGAAGGACATTCAGAGGGTGGAGCAGTAAAACCCAGAGGCCATGCAAAATGCTGCATTGTTTTAACAAATACATATTCTATGATATGGTGAGCATCACAAAGTGCTTTCAAAGTTAAACTGGTTATTCATTCTACATTTATAACAATATCAAGCTTTTCTTTACAAGGGAGACTCCTAGAAACAGTTCCACTTGTTTTGACTTCTGTGTAAATATTTAAAATCATTCTAGAAGTACAGAGGAAAGACAGTAATGAAGAAAATACAGAGCTGGAAGGGGAAATTTTTTAAAGATAAAAGTCAAACTAGCTTTGAGGTTTTGATCCAAACCAAAAAATATATGGAAAACCTAATGGCAACATTGGGTCTTACATTCTGTTTTGAAAACAATAATGTGATGTAACAATAGGTCTTCATGCAGCAGAGTATGTTCATCCCTTGGCCGTAGATCTTCAGCTGGTGCGGGTGAGCAGAACGCAGAAATATCCTGTCAGGATCCAAGACACCCTTGGACTGACCCTTCTAAAAAGAGCTGAGGCATCCCTGGGCATCTCACATCTCACCCTCCTTGATTCCAGTGACTCCAGTCATCTGGCCCCAGGGCTCACTCCTATGGCAAAGTGCCTCCTTCGATTTGGGATTGCTTTGAAGCAAGTGGAACTATTTGCAGATGAGGTACTAATTTTGTATGAGCAAACATAGCACAACCTGTGGCTTAGCTTTGAGAGGTCCTGAGCCCCCACAGCTTCCATTGGCTGCCTCTGAAGCTCAGAGTCTTCAAAAGCAGAGCCAGCATACCCTCAGGGCCTGATTTTTCCCCACCCTCAGAAGCACTGAAAACTAAAGCACAAGGGTTATCAAAGGAGTGTGTGAAAATGTACTAGATTGTATACTGTACATTAATACTAAATGTGTATCTGTCTAGTGCTCCCTGCAGCTGCTCTGCCAGTGAGACACCAACCAGGACAGTTCCACAACTGGACAAGCAGATGGGCTGTGATATTTCCATTACAAAAAAACCAAACAAGGTCTTGCTGCCCACAGGTCCATTGACATACGCTTCCCCAGGACTGATGATTTATGAGCTAAGAAATGGCAAGACACTGCATAAATCTGTGAAGGTGTTCTAGTCTAAAAAAGAAGATCTGTGAACACTGGGTTTTTCCATCACTGGCCTTGTAAACACTGCTGCAATAAGGAATATGAGTATTGTTAGGTCTGAATCTATAGCTTTCCTGTAATGTCTGGATTTAACTTCCAGTAAGTCTGCACTTTATGACAACATATTTTTTCCCCAGTTTTCTTTGGCTCTATTTTCCAGGACCTTGTATTTTGATACAAGGGAAAGAAAGCAATCCATAAAATGTTTTTAAAACAGTATATCCTATGGATATAGGGCAAGACATGTCTTTAAAAATATTAACCAAACCATCACTTCTTCCTCTGCACCTTCAAAGGCTTTTGCAAATGTTGCAGCCATTGCCCTATCTTTATTTCTGAAAACAATTGTGCTTTAAGATCTGGCCATCCCTTCTTGCTATCAGCTTCATTAAAAGCTTCATTAAATGAACTGTTTCACTTTGTACTGAAACAAATGAGGAATACTTACATGATCAGTCAGCTGAGCAGCAGATAATGAACAGCTGAGAGACAGTAACAACCTAAATCAGTACAGCTGTTTAAAAGGCATGGACATGACTATCTTTCAAAATTTGCCATACCCTGGTGAAATAGATAAATACTCTTAATAGACACACTCCTTCCACACCTAGATTTCCTAATTACCCTTGTATGGTCTGCTGTAGCCATATGGGATCCAGGACAGAACTGAGTGCAGAAATCAGTTTCCCCTCACTGCACCCACTTCTCAGCTGATCTCACCCCCAAGTGTTGGCAGCAGCACCAGGCAGGTTCCCTTTTTATCTGAACTCCCTCCAGCAAATTCCTCTTAACAAGCACTGCAAATGCATTTTAGTCTACAAACAGCTCTAAGGCTGATTTTATTGTAGTCCATAAAGCATTTGCACAAAAAACCCCCACAAAAAACCCAAAAAAACTTAGGCAAAGAACTATCACTGAGGAAGTCCTGGCAATTTCATGAATGCTTCTGTAAATATGCTTTGGCATGAACATCTGCAAAACTGACTCATTTAAGCCCCCCATTTTTAGTGAACACTTCTCTCATTCACTCAGACTGATGACAGACTCACATGTGGCTTGTGTACATTACACCAGAGGCCACCAACAAATGACAGCCAAGCAAAACCACAATGGGCTACTCTGAAGCAACTCTAAAACTGAGATTTATCTCCATAAAAGCCTATATGAACACTTACTTTAAGTAACAAACAAATTTATCAAGTCACAAATGCCTGTGAGAAGACAAAAACCAGAGCTATGCTTGGTGAAAGCAATTGCTGTGATTTAGATAAGGGATCTCAAACCACAAACAAGCTCCCTGTTCAGCACAAGCCACTGATTTAGGGACGCAGCGGCCTAAGCAACACATTGCATTTTCTAAAAGGGTCATGGCACCCCAACTACCAAAACAGGCAATATAAGCTCACATCACACACGAAAACAGACCCTCTGTATGACACACAGATTCATATGATAATCTTTAACACAAATCCACCCCAGAGACACAGGTGAATAGGAAAAAGTCTGAAACAAACTCCTACTTATTTCTAATCCAGGAAATCAGACTAAAGTTCCTCAGTGGGGTTTGGGTATTCTATTTGTTTTATTTTGTTTTACAGAAGGAGAAAATCCGTACTCTGTACTCCCAGGATGAGGAGATACTGTATGCCAAATGTCAGCATGGAGCACATTTTTACAGCCAGCTTCTAAACCCATGAATAAAGAAAAGGGCTTAGCGGAAATACTGACAGAAGTTTAACCACAGTGGGCCAAAGTTAGCCTTGTGTAGGTGCAGGCAACTCCACTGATGTTAATGGACTTACACCAAGGCTGGAGTTGGCCCAATGCCTCCAGCTGGCACAGCTAAAATCTGCAGGCGTGATACAGAAAGACGGCAGCCTGGAGGGACTGGATGCTTCCCTCTGAACCTGGCGGGATTCATGTTTATCAGAATGGATTGCATCAATTCCTTCATGAATGAGCACCTGCAGATTCACCCACGATCAGCTCTAAGGAAACTCGATGATGCCAGTTTTTCATGGGGCAGTGATTATGGATTACAGTGCTCCCAGTAAACTGTAAAGCCTGAGGGATGATAATGTGCCCCTCACTGGCAGAAACCTCCATCAGGCCTCCTTTTGCACACAGTACTGTGCTTTGTTTTTTCCCTAAGAGAAAGACCACACAGGGATTTTGACATCCTGTAAATGGAAAGCTGTAGCTGGTTTCTAAACGTGATGAATCCGATCCTGAGGGCCTTAGCTTCAGCAGTGAATGAATGAGCAAGCTCAGGAAAAACAATGGTGCATTATCAAATTAATTTCACAGCACAGATCACGTGAGATTCCCCAGAGTCCCTCCAATGCCAAAACACAATCCAATTGTGTAGATCAGCAGCACAACTGCTGTCATCAAGGGTAAATTAACTGGCCAGACTCTTCCCCTGGTGTAACCTCACTTGAATTACTGAATAGGACAGTGGGATCCTGAAATAGACAATTTTAATACAGAATTTGACCAGGTTCAGGTTTTGTCAGTAAGTGGAATTTCCATTCTTTGTCTAGATTAGCAGATTTAGTAAAATTGCATAAAATCTTGCTTTGTTGAAGAGCTCCATATAGGCATAAATTTTGTCCATATGGAGTTCCACTGCTTTGAAGTAAATCATGCTTGCTCCAGTTTCATTAATGGAATGACAGTGGGTCACAGCAGGCGACCTCCAAATCCTACACACAGAGGGAAGCATAAATACCCTTACACAGCCTGACACAGACTGCATCTGTATCACAATCAAACTGAAAGTGATTTAGGCTACAGTCCTGCAAAGAATTATGCATGGGCACATCTAGAAATTTATCTTGCTGAAAAGCTGCCCTGAGCAAAGCAGCTTTGTCTTAGCATATGCTGAGTACCTTGAAGTGTGCACACACTGAAATAGCCCAGCACAGCACAAGATCTTGCAACACTGTGGAAACCAACATGACAGGTATGTTGGGGATTTAACTGAAGACATTCAGAGTTAAGTCATCTGCTACCATGAACTGAAAGATGAAAACTTTCTGACTGGAACTTCTGTGGCTTCATTACAGACTAAGTCCCTGCAGATGAGGCAGACACTCAGCAAGTGCTACAGGATAACTTGCAGCCCCAGTTCTATATCTCACGTGCTCTTAATTCAGCAGTGTGTTCTGAAGAAAGGTGATGCTGATTCACAGTTCAAAAAATGTAGTGATACAGAAGAGAAGAGTGATATATGAATCAAGAAGTTTAATAAAGCAAAGGGCAAGATTGGGTACTTAAAAACTAGAAAGAATGTTGTGGACGTAACTGGCTAGAAAGAGAAAGACCTGGGTTTATAACTGCATTCACAAGCACCTGAGCCAATATCAGGGCATAGTTGTTAAAAAGACAAATGAAGCTACATCACTGTATTAAAAAACATTTTTCTAGCAGAGGTGAAAAAGCATTAATGGAGCTGTGCAGTACAGTTCTGTCTTGTACCCAAAGCAGAGGAATTCAAACTTGAGTAGGTCAAGAGAAAAGCTAATCATGCTATCAGACACTTTATGGATCTCATGAGCTTAGACTGGTTTAGGAAAACAAGAGCTGAGACAGGAGATGATTACTAACTATAAATATATCAGTATAAAAGAGCTATTTAGGTTAAAAGAAAGTGTTCATACAAGAAACGAAATTATATGAGCTGTCTCTGAATAGTATTAGCTTACACCTTTGGAAATATTTCTGGCTACCAAAGGGCTGAGTTTCTTTAATAATGTTCCATTGAATATTGTGGGAACAAGACAACTATTAACAGTGGGTCTTGCTAGAACTGAACAACATATCACCTATTCAAGAGCAGGGAGCAGGGTCAATAGTCTGGAGATGTCATCCCAATCTTTCTTCTCTGTGGGGTACTTGAGACTCCCCAGCCTTGGTGAGGAACCAAAGTCCCACCACACATGAGCTTATCACAAAATGATAGACTCTTACTATACTGTAGCTTTCCTATGTCTTGTCTTATCTGATAGATTCAAAAGGCATCCTACTTAAAAATTAATGAAACAATCTGGCCAAAATTTAAGTGAAGATTACAAGATTTGAGGGCAGAATGACTGGAGGGGAATAGCCGCTGAGGAAGAAAAGACTTCAACAACAGGAGTGTTAAAGAAAAGGTAAATAAAAACATGCGACAACTACAATCTAAGCAACAGCTATGCCTAGACAAAAAAGAAACAACAGTAAATCTTCTGGTAGCATGTTACGACTTGTCAGATGAACATAAAAAATTGACTCCATGAGTGCTCCTAGCCCATTGCAAATGAGTGAAGCATGTTAACCAAAATAAATAACCTCTAGCAAGATTTTGGCAATGAGCAGCTGGAGCGATAACATCTTACTCTAGGTCGACTCCAACTACAACACATTTGATGGCAGCCTCCACTGAGCAGAGAATCAGCCATCAAAGACTAGCTCATTACACTGTGGTGCTATGATGTAGGTAGTCACATCAGTGTACTGCAGGCAGCTGCAGCAATAAGCCTTCCCTGACACTTAGAAATTCTATATGATTTATGTATTTGGGGGTGTAAAGCATAATTTGCATGACGTATTTAGAAAGCTTTAATTAATTTTGTGATTGATGCTCTAAAACTACTGAGTGAAGTTAAGACTTTTTTACATTGTTAAATTATATTCGGGAATTAACACGAGCAGGGCTGAGTAATCACCACTTCATGTTCATGTATAGTTCATTCAGTTCAATTAAGTTCTGGTATATAATGAAGAAGAGAAAGCAGCCAAACAAAATGCTATTGCAAGAATCTGGGTGACAACTAATACAGTTTACAAAAGAGTAAGAAAAATAGTAGATTTTCTTTCATCCATTAAAAGAAACAAGTCGGAGAACTATTAAGAAGGCAAGATATATACTGTTCCTGGTAGAATTATCTCACACTCAGAGTGATGAAGTATTTAGTGAACTACCCTTAGAAGACATTCCATCCTGCCCAGCAATACAGTTGCAGGTACCTGTTTAACTGTATATCATACAGATGCACATATATTTTAGGAGAGAAGAGAAAGAATAACCAATTGAGATGCTATGGAGAATTACAAGCAGACTCAAATACAGGATATCTTGAGCATTACTTGTTATAGGGAACACCTGGAATGCTTCCTCTTGGAGAAGAGGCTAAAAGTATTCCTTGTATCTCATCTGGTTTTACCTTACTACCTACCACTACGGTGGGAGAGAATCAGTGAAAAAAATAATAGCAATGTCACTGGCATCAAGGATTAAAAGAGATCAATTGAATTTTTAGGGAAAAAATAGATATTATTTTTTCCTGACAAGGATGCTGGTTGGTGAGTTACTTGTAACGAGTCTGACGAGGGTAATTTAAAAGAGAGGAGTTGGTTGATAGACCAAAAGTGAATATGGATCCAGATTATCCAAACTCATCAATCCTAATTCTTTGTATGGAGAAATTTCTCCACAGTCCATCTCTCTTGGTGTAAAAGCTCAAGAAAATCAATCAATATATTACTTTTTTTATTTGCCACACACATGCCCCCCAGTTGTGGCTGCCCTGGTCCCCTTGTTGATGTTGCTTAGTGCCTACTCACACACAAGCCCAACATACATTTCCCTGGAGATTTATTCTCCTCTGTATCTCACCATGGCACCAAAAATATAAATTGATCCAATTTGCCACCTGTCAGGACTCAGGGACTCAAAAGCAAAGAGCACTGAGGTATGAAATGGATGGATGCTGACAGTGATAAAACAGTTCAGATTATCAGAATTACTTCGTGCCTTAAAAATAATGACTCCAGCAACATCCTACCCTTTGGCAGAGGAACTCAACACACGAATAATAATTATCACCCTCAGTTCTGCACTGAAGATCTGGTTGTATCAGACTCTTCTCAGCTTGTGAGAACCCAGACAATCCCAGCCCAGACAGAGATCTGCAGAATGCCAGTCACATCCTCTTTATGCTGTGACAGAACAAGCCACTGCTTGTTTCCCAAGCTATCAGCAGAGGTTCTGGTACCACGAATCCCTAGCACCTCTGGTTTCTCTGTACACATGCTGACAGATGCAACTGCTGTTGATCTATCAGTGAGCTCTTCACCTTCAAGAAGTCCACACCAGAAAGACAAAACCTTTTACACATCCATCTTTCTCAATTTGCCAGGCACACCAAGAGAAGAGCACGAAGCGGTGCTAACTGACTGGAAAGAAGATGAACACTGTAACATTGTGCTGCACAGGCAGCACAGTCAATTCCTGCAGCAGACACTCATTTGATCAAAAGTGGTTCTGCTGGCAATTTACTTTTCTTGATCCCACTGAAAAAGAGTTTTAATCTCTGTTTTAAACTTGACTTCTACGTGCTGCCCTGAGGAAAATCAAGGCCAGATAAATGATTTTCAAAGACAAAACAGTTTCTTTTCTTCCAGATTCAGAAAATGATTTTGTCTTGATGAATAATACAGGCTTTAGTCGTTTAACTTAACTCTGAGCTACAAAGCACCTCTGCTCTCTCCAGGTAACCAAGGACACATGCATTTTTAACACACCTGTCTCAAAATGAGTTTGCAGGGAAGGCAATCAAAAATCTACCCTGTAACCTGGATAATGAGATATAAGGCCATTCGAAACCACTCAGCATGCAGCCCCATGCTGCCACTTCTCAGATTCGTTTTATTAGAGATGGCTACATTGTAAAACATTTCTCTGTTGGGGGGGAAGAGAAAAGAAGTTCAGAAAAACTAGTATTTTTTTGTAGCTAAGTGTACTTCCAGAGCTTCACAGAAACCTGAAACCTCATCAGAAAATATAGAGAAAGATCACTGGATAGTCCACATCATCAAAGCACAGATCATTTGAACAGAGAAAAGAGTTTCCTCTGAACTTGCTGGATCTAACACCAATATTGTCTTGACATGTCCTTTTCTTTCTCATTTCTAATTCCCTCGTTGCATCCATACACCAGACTTCTCCTCTCCACATTCTAACCACTTGTGCTTTTGACACCGCATCCCAAGGTGTTTCTACATCACTCAACATCTCCACCACTTGGTTCCTGAGCAAGGCAAATAATCCAGCCCCACATCAAAGCAACAGGTAGGAGCAATCTGAAAACTGCACAGGTTTCAGTAATGGAAGACAGCAAGGAACAAGCAAGGTCTTATTGCCAAACAGCAAGGAAAATTAATGAGGTTTTCAAATGCCCAACTGGCAGCGATAGTGTGTTAAAAGAATGTAAAAGAGGGGAAAGGAACATCTGCCTGCCAACTATGAGCCCTCTCTGGCTGGTGCTAAAAACTCCACTGACTGCTGGGCTTGAAATTCAGGTATTAAAGTTTAAGAGATATGTTCAAGACTTTTATGAAATGAATGTGATTTACACCAAAAGACACAGCCAGTGATGCTTTTTATCCTCTCTTACTTTTACTAGTCTTTTTTCTCTAAATTGATTTTCTGGATCTTCAGCCACCAGTAAAATTTTAGGCTTCCAAAAAAGGATTCTTTTAAAATTACGATGAATCATAAAATGTATGAAAGGGGGGTTGATATGTAATTCCAGATTGCTTGGTCATTGAGCTGCAAAAAAAAGAAAATGGTCATCAGGCTGAATGATGGCAAAGATAGCCTAAAAAGAAGTATTTTCCTCTGAAACCTTTCAGATTCAGATCTGGTAAAGACAAAAGGAAAGGCTTCTCTAGGATTTGGTGGTAGCTGAACCCATCTTGAAGATAAGGCACTATTTGATACAGTAGTGATTAGTATTTGGTTTGTGAAGTTTTACAATAGTACCTGCAATTGACATTACTCCTAACTCACAGCTGGGAAGACTGAATTATCTCAGTTACATTTGCACCCATGTATCTCACACACGCCCATGCACAGTTTGGGGACAGCAATCTATACTAATCATGCACAAGCCTCCATTCAGAAGCTGTCCTGACTTATCAAGCAAAAGCACTTTCCTAGGGCAATAAAATAAACAGGTTCAGGTGAAAAAAAAACATATCAAAAAAGGGGATTAGTGGCTTTCCACTGCATGGACTCATCTTGTTCCAAGCCTGTAGTGCCACATTTTCAAAGGTATCCAAAAAAACAGATTATGCAGAGCCCATAAAATGCACAAATTCGTTTAACAAAGGACATGCTGGAGTTTGAGCTGAGCATTAAGTAGTGGCACTGGAAGATGTACATCTCCAGAGTGAAACTTGTAGTAGTATTAAATTGCAATTTATAAGAAATGACGCTTACTGATCACTGACATAACATATGGTAGCAACTGAGCCATCTACAAACACTGGAAAAATGTAAAAATCTAGAAGGAATTAACTGGGGGAAGGGGCAAGAAATTAAGGTAAGTTTACGCTGGTTGTTAGACAGAGTTCACAGAGTTCACTACTGGTCAATGATATGCCTCCCCCAGGGAAGCAATAGATGCTTAGTTATTTAAAGCCAACAGGAGAAAATGCATTGTAGAGAACAATCCCACAATAACAAGAGATAAAGTGGATAGGCTGTCAGCCTTTTCCAGTTCTAGTTAGCTTATGATTTGCTAATAATTCTTCTTTGGGTTAAAAGGTTAACACCCCCACTATTCTTACTGATCTCCATAAATGTGCATTACCCAACAGAGAGTAAAAGTTCTCTCTGTGCAATGTGCTGTACTGTCACCTTGCAATTACCAAAATATCACGCAGTGAGGCCTTTTCACCACAGAGATTTTACTTGCCAAATGATGGCGAGGATCACTTTAACTAGACCTTCCTGCACTTTGCAAAACAACAGAGCAGTTGCACCTTGTTTCTCTGAGACTCAGTGTGCCTGGAAGTTATGCCTGGATCAAGAAAACAGGTTGTGATTAAGATCTACTGAGATATCTGGAGCAATTCTGGGCTCTGGCTACAAACACTGTCCGCATTCCTAGCAGCTGCAATGCACTTTCAGCTCAGGCTCCAAACTTCAAGATACTTTGCATCAGCCCTAGACTAGGTGGACTAAAGAGCCCATTGAACATCTCACACTGCATCTGGAAGATGACATGACACAAACAAAAGACAAACTGAGCAGCTTTATGTACAGACAGGACAAAAGATGTGTTAAGAGCTGGAAGAGCTGGAGTTACTTTAGGTGAACAAGGAGAGGCATTTGGAAAAGGAAGTTTCCCCATCTGTGGGAAACAAAGAAACTTGTTGTCACTCTAGAATTAAAAGCTTATGTGGGTTACCAGAGATGAAGGAAACAATGTCAGGGGAAAGAAACAAAAGGAGGAGGTTTTGCAATGATTCAACTATCAGCCATGAATTGCCATGTTCAAAGGGTGACTCTGGGATTCAGAAGAGAAGCCAAGCAGGGGAAGGAAAGGAGCATACATTGTATAAGGACATTTTTTTATTCTCCCTGGTTTTCTGATGGCTATTCTGCATGAAAGGACAGAGCTAGTGGCTTAGGAATTCTCTGAAAATCCTATTTCTTTTATCTGTCACTCATACCTAGAGAGATAAACTGTTGTCCAGAATGAGCTGGGATCTAGAAATACAAGGACACAGGACTGAAAAAGACCACATGAGAAACCAAGGTTTACACCCTGCTCATTTATGATGGTGGTTAAAAGCATAAAATTAAAATGCCTGTGGTAACACATTCCTGGCTTAGCCAGGCCAAGGTGAGGCCTCCCGACTAGGAAGAGCTGCGGGGCACACAAAAGCACCAGATGTTTGCCTGCTGAATGACTAATCGTGCCCTCACCCTCAGTAAAGTGTTCGAGTGGCATGAAGAGACACATTCTTGGCTTCATAAACAGCTAACGTTAACATTCAAGAGAAAATGTCATTAAAAGTCTGTACTTCAGCCCAAGGTTGGAGTAGCTGAAAACTCCTCGTTCCCTTACCAGCCTGACCAGCCCCCCAGACAGATGGGGAGGTTTTCTGGTGAAACACAAAGAGCTGCAATCACTGGATTAGGCACAGTTCTGAGGATGAAAGCAAAGGACACCATCCAAGCACTGCAGCCTGCAGGGACTGGGCAGAGGGAGGGAAGGGCCTTGCCCTGCCGGGAGGGCAACAATCCTGTCAACAGCAGCCCAGCCGGCAGCAGACAGGAGCTTGCCCATTTCTGACAGTGCAGATGGGAATCAGGAAAAGAACAGAGGTTACATGGCAAACAGCATGAGAAAGGTTGGAGCTCAGCCCCTTTCCATCCAAAAGATCCATATAATTTACCAGCCTGTAAAAGAGGCAATTCAACTGAAGTTTGCTCTTGCTCTTGGGTGGATTTCTGACAGAAAAATGGCAGACCTGCCCTCCTGCATTCAGCAGAACAGATCCACAACCTCTAAGGAAAAGCTAACACAGCAGCACTTCCATGCATCAGGAACTGTAGGCTGAGAAACAGTCCTCAAAGCCCTGACCAAAGAGGGCAGCCAGAGCCAAAAGACTCTTTCTGAGAAGCAGTGACTGTGATTATCCTTCTCAGACTGGTTTCAACAAACAGCAACACCCTAGAAGTCCTTCTCTCTCCAGCAGGTATAACACCCCTAGCAGAAGAGGACAAGCGCAGGGATCTGTTGTTACATGAATCCTTCCTGATGGGAACAGGATGCCAACTAAGCATGCTCTAGATTTTTTACTAAAACTCCCTGTCAGACTGCCAAAGGTATTAAATAACAAATCTGCTTATTTTCAACCATGACCACAGTTCAGTGCAGCCAAGTGAAAACAGTCCTTCGCAGGTGGACAGCATATAAAGTGCTACACCCAGGCCCTAGAGAGGACACCCTGCCCTTAACGATGTGTATTCCAGCTGTACTGCAACAGATGTACAGTCCCTGTTCCACTTAAAAAAATACTGGCTTTGGTACACTCACTAGTTTAAAGGTAAAATATGCTATTGGCTCTAACTTCAATTGTACAACATTGATCTATTCTACCTTCTATTAAAATGCAGTCTTGGTAGCCATCCATGTCGGATGCAGTAATGAAAACCAACCTGCTTCTACAGACCACAAGCCATTCTAAATGAGAGGAACTGTGCACTGGGCATGCCAGTAGGAGTGAAATAAAAAAACTTCTGAAACAGTAAAGATATGCACAGTCCTCAAGAATACTTGGTTCAGGTTGGAAGACAAGTATCTTCAAAAGGCAGCCTGACCCAAAGCCAATGGAAGTAATTTTAAGACACTCTCTCCCTTTTATGTCAGTGGTCTTTGGATCAGGTCCATAGCTGCAGGTTCATAGCCAAGCCCTAGGTTTTAAATTCAGGAGAAGCAAATACAGTAACTTCTTGAGTAACTTTTAGAGGGGTAGTCTATAAAGACAATTTGCTCTCAGCATTTCAGAACACACCAGAGCTGGTGCCAACTAATCAAGCTGATGGAAACTTCAGTGGCCGTTGGATGTACACTTGGAGAGGAGAGAATGGAGAGCATCTTCACTTGCAGCCCACTTCAATGTGAAGTTATCTAGGGAATCGCAGGAACATGGAACACAGAGAAGAGAGCTTTGGCAACTCCTTTGTATTCTCTTAGTCCTGAAAGGAAGCTCAACAATTAAAGCTAGCCTGCAAGCCTTAATGCACCGGAGAGGTCTGGCTTTCAATTTGAATGCTGAGGTTTGGAGGCTCATCGCCAACAGCAGCCAGAGAGTCAGCAGCTTGTTTCCAGTTCATGAACTCCATATGCAAGCTGGATTTCTACTTCGGGAAGAGGTGAAGAGAAATAATTCAAGTTATCATGCCTTTAGGGTCTATGTTTTTTTATTTTCTCTTTTTTTCCACCCAGGCTGGCACATGTCAGTAAGAGCAAAGCCAACACTAGACACTCCATGTGTCAAAGTGACTCACTGCTGATCACTGCTTGTTACTGGGAGCACAGATGTGGAGGAATTTAAGAACGGGAAATGCAAACTTCTTGCATCAAAGGAAGTAAGGGTGGCTAATGCCAGCTGTTCTGAAAATAATTTGGGGAATTAAGTGAAAGAGTTAGCAGCAGCTAACTGGTGGGAATCTACTTTTTCTGAAAGCACTGCTCCAGCAGGGCTGGTTTCAGACATAATGCTGCCACTTTGAACTAGAACATCTTGTTTTTAATAGCACATATCTATGCTTTCTGCTGTTTTGATGAAAGAAAGGGTCATTTCAAACAGAAATCACCAAATAGGAGCTGCTCTTCAGACTAATTATTTCCTATGCATATAACTAATATACAGGGATTAGAAACCATTTAAAATACATAGCACTTTTTAGGTAATCCTCTAAAACAATCTTGGATTAATTCTTACAACTCTAGAAAATGCTGTCTGTATTCTTTCTTTTCCTTAAGCATTATTACTTCAACAGAGAAACCTGATACTGACTTCCCAGCGTTTGCCCAAGGCACTGAGTGAGCTCCTAGTAGAGATGAGTTTAGAAGTTAAAACTCATCAATTCCCAGGTTCGTATTTAAGTAATCACAGCACACATCTCTCTTTCCCAGTCAATTCATGTCCCTTTCTAACCGTTACCACAGACCAAAGCAGGTGACATTTATACCGAATTACTTGAATGCAACCAACATTAATACTTGCGATTCTATAGCTGGCCCAGACCAAGTGTTCCCAGAGCTTTACAAATCCCAGTTACCAAAGCCTTACAACATCCCTGTGAAGTACTATTTGCTTTGTAGGGGGGCTGAGTAATGAACCATGGAGTGTCCATGGGACATGTTCATATTCACAGAGAAGCCTGTGACAGGACTTGATGCTAGCCATGAATGCCAGGTCATTCCCAGATATTTCAAGTGTTCTCCAAGTCTTGAACCAATGTTTAGCTCAAGGGTCCATTATGCTCTTCCTTCAGTTCAGTTTTCAGCCAGACATGTTCTCCATAAGAGGCACAGAGAAGATGTTAGAAGACCCTGTGTTCTCGAACAACCTCATTAAGGACAGACATCCACATACAGAAATTTTGTAAGGTGAAGGGACCAGTCACAAGAGACTATTGTTTTGTTCTCTAAACAAATTTTGGGGCTGTGTGCCGTGTAACGTACATACCATTTAACCTTTTAACACTGTTAGTTGTGGGTGCCAATAAACTCAATAAGGGAACATTTGCAATCAGTCTCACCTAACTGTAAAATCAATGCTACCTGTCACTGCACAGTAAAATGCTATAGCTCCAGCTGTACTGTATGGTTGCACCCCCCCACTGCATGAAAACACACACAGTGCTCTCTATGACGCTGCGGTCCTGTTAAAACAATTTTCATTAAATGCCTCAAGGAGCTAAAGAGATTGCTATCTGAAAACACAGAGAAAACATTTAAACCACAAGGTGCTTGGATTTCAGATGGATTCCCACTGCTATTTGAGTTACAGAGACAGGCAGAGGTTCCACATGAGTGGCACTGTACAAATTGCAATCCACGGAGTAACTTCTCATCCCAAAGAACTTTTGATCTCAATGAACAAAACAGACTACATGTACTCTAGTGCTCATTCACTGTGGAAAGCTGAGGCAGAGACCACTTCTCAGACATCCTCCTGGAGCTGGTCTAAACTTCCTGTCCCAGAACCATCTGACCTCTGCATCAATTAGAACTTCCTGCAAAAAGGAAATTATTGCCCAATAATCCAGGATGTAAATCTAAATTGCCATAGGTAATTCCTATTAACTCCCCGAGCGGATACTGTATTGCACAGTCAGAGCATCTTCTTGTGGTTGAGAGGATTACACCAAACCACATAAAGGCACTCTTTAGTTACCATTCCACCACAGGTAGGAGATGCAACCACTGCACAGGTAGGCACACCTAGCTGTGACAGCTGACAAGGCACAGGCTGCATTAGCACTACCAACATCCAAGTACTTACTTGGACACTTGACACCTTTGCTGTTAAACTAGAGCCCTTGAGAGCCATGAAGGAACAGTGAGCTTTCAGAGCTAATGAGCGCAGAGAAAGAAAACTCTAAACCTATTAGGTGCTAAAGAGGTTTTTGTTTAAGTGTCATAATTGTTCCTTCACAGTCCATCATCTGACCAGGTTCAGCTACATCTAAAAGCTCCAGTGAGGAAAAAAGAAAACAGCAACTGTCAGAAGACACGTTGTGTGAGTGGTGATGGTTTTATGAATTTAACCCATCCAAAGACAAGCAGGTGCCAAGAACTGTTCCAAATAGCATGGTATCATGCAGCATCCCATTGCCCCTCTCAGCTCCGATGTTCCTAAGTTTCCTCCAAATGCCTACTCCATTCCCTGTAATCCTGAAGAAAAGCCAGGAAGAGGCTCAGCACATGTGACATGCTGCACTCTAACAGCAGGAAGGGTGTTTTGGCTGTTGTCTCCACAGTAACCTTTCTTTTCATTAAGGGTCTATCCAAACAGTATTTTACTGGCAGACACAGCCTTCTACTCAGACTCAAGACAGTCATTTACAAGCCTTGTTCACCTGCATCCTTAATTGGGGATCTCTCTTTCCCACATAAGAAACTCCAGCTCAGGAGAGGAAGTGCTTTAAACTCTGGATAATTAACTCAGCAAGAGAACGTCAGAGCTCAAAATCTACCCTCCCCTATCAAAAACTCCTTACCCTGCATTTAAGAAACATGAAGATGCTGACAACTCTTAAACACTCCTCCCACAGGAAATATATTTCTTCCATAACTTCTGGGGAGTTACTCCTATACAGTCCCAACATAAAAAATCCTGGGAAACAGTGACACCCACATACTTACACACCTTCCCAGAGGCAAGCATAGACACACTGAGGACAGGCACATGGCTCTGCTGTTGTACTATTTGCTTCCAACCTCCTAGATGAGTTGTGCAGTGAAGACAAGGATATGCATTTGGGACTAAATTGTTCTGTTCTGGCACAGCAAGTCCAGGAAACTGGACTCCTGCATTCCTCTCTCAGCTCTGCCACTGACTGCATACCCCACTAGTAAGCCACTGAACCCTAGCAGCCAAATCTGACAATGACATGCCTTGTTGGAGAGGTATGGTTCTGACATCCCTAGTGTCTCTAACTCTCCATGACTTCCATCTGCTTTGAGCTTTTAGGACCCCTGAG
The DNA here is from genome assembly GCA_013397775.1 of Eulacestoma nigropectus. NCBI lineage: Eukaryota > Metazoa > Chordata > Aves > Passeriformes > Eulacestoma > Eulacestoma nigropectus. Next base: position 1,270,856 of record VZTE01004350.1, on the reverse strand, counting down.
ACCAGAAATGCACTACCAGACATCCAAAAATAGAGGCTATACTTCATTAGCCTGTAGGAAAAGCTATGTCCTCTGCTGTTCTACACAAGTAGCATACAACCACATTCATTTTACTACAGCTATCTCTATTAATACAGCATGGGGATGTTGCATATGGGCCCTAGTCTCTCTCTTTCCATTTCACTTTATCCTTCCCTAAAATGGAAATAAATAATACCCACAAAGCATGGCAAAGCACTTTGTAATCCCCAAATGAAGGGTTCTGTAGGTGTGAAGTATTCATAAGATGTATTTTCAAATGGCAAAAAAGCTGGTTGCTGTGCTTCCTGGCTGTGTTTAGCAGACCTCTCTGCTGTGCACATCTGAAGCACACATCAGGGAAAGAAATGCTGTGATAATCAACTCCAAATCCCACAATCTATTTGTTCTAGTAATTAAAGAAATATTTACTCAGGAAGCAGGTTTACACAGGATGAATAGTTTCTAAGAACAAATATGATTTAATTATGTGTAAGTGCAAGAAGCACGCTACATATTAAGTAGATTAATTTACGCTCACTAAAAATACAGACAAAACTGGTGCTTGGCTATTAATTTTCTATGTTGGAGAAAAGAAATGGTAAGGAAGTGTTCACAGAGTTGCCTGCTTTAGAAGCTTATTTGAGTGTGATCTGTACTTTTTCAGAAAGAACCAGAACAAGTCCTCTGCATAAGATAACTTCATTTATTCACCACATTTTATAAATAAATTGTATTCTGAATGGTCAGAATTGTTCATTTAATGACACTGTGGATAACAAACTTTTATTTTTTAACACTTACCATAAGTATTCATAATATATCCTTCAACAGCATTCAGCCTTGCTTTATAGGAAAAAATAATTTCCCAAAATGTATAGAGACTATTTCAAGGCCCTGCTTTAACATAAAGAATCCATCATACTTCTGCTGTCAAACACAAAAAAATGTTTGTGGCTGCAGGACTGTCTTTCACTGCCTCCCTCTATGAGCTTAGACAAGAGACTTGACTTCTCTTTGTCTCATCTTCTTCCCTAGTTAAAAATCAGTTTATTCACTTAAGACTCGTAAAGGACACTGCAATGGGTGTGTTATATTACAGCTGGATAAGGCACAAAATAACAATGACTACTTTTTTTGTAAATTCTTCTTCCTGTCCTCTGCATGTGCTACTAAATATAGTGGAGCAAGACAGTTCTAATTGATTCTTGTCTTTGTTCTTTCGGCTGCCTTTCATTTTCTGCACAAGCTTCCTCTCTTTTCAACATCCTTGAAAACCAAGAATAATTTACTGGCATCCCACCACAGTTCAATGTGCTATTACCACCTGGTTTTATCCCAACCAGAAGGATGGCTTTTCACATTTGGTCCTGTGTTTGCTAGTAAGCAGAAGACTTCAATTCTCAAAGATACAGACTTTAGCCTACAAGTAAAGTTTTTAGCAGTCTTGATGAAATGGAATACCTCTAGTCTTGTGTGTGAAAATTCAGAAATTAATATATTTTAAGGGCATTTCCAGGTCCTCCCATGGTTTAGCTACTGCTGAGTTCAGCTGAGCATGTGTTCAGATGAATGGTGGAGGTTTGGTTGATGCTATTTGAGCTGGGGGAATGGACTAGGCAATGTGTTACGGTCTCTTCTATGAAAGTCTGGCCACCAATATATTAAATTAGTGTCTGACTTTATCAGATGCAGCTCAGTATTTCATTATAATCTTTAAATCTCAGCCTTTAAAAAATACCAAACAGAAATTTAGAAGGATGTGGGAGAAAGAAAGTACAACCTTTGAACGCCTCTGTGAAATTGAGGGGCCAGCAAAATAAAAAGAGCTTTGTAGTACTTTGGAAATTAAGAGCAGACCATTTCCATCAAATAAATGCTGTTGTAGCTGAAACAACACAGATTGCGGACACATTTGTAGATTTCTGTTTTACAGAGAAGCTGAAGTTTTTGGTGAAAGATCTTCCTACATCAATCTGCTTTGAAGTGCTTCCTACAATCACGATAATCTGTTCCAGAAACAGGTCGTAATAGAAAACACCATTTCAATGCAGTCTACAAAGCACATTTCTAAAAAAGCTTTCAGTTACACCTTAATTGTAAATATGCCACTGAGCCACTCACTTCTTCACTGGGGAGAGTTGGCTGTGGTAAGCACACATTTTTCCTAATCTCCTGCCTTCTAATCATGTCTGTCAAGTCTTTGCGACTGACAGACATGTTAGCTCTGCTATTCAAAACAAATAGATGCCTAAATTATACTGCATTTTAAAGAGGCACTGTCAAGTTGAAAACATGGGGCCATCTCCTGCAGCTCTGACTCAGGTAGTACGCCAATTTCAAAATCAAATATTCATTGGATAAGAACTGCAAAATGTGAACTTTTTGGGGTTTTTTAAGATGAAAAATCCAATTTTAACTTGCATAAATTGAACTCTTCCTACTGATGTCCCTTGTTGCAGGGTCAGGCTCTTGTCTCTTGGACAAATATTTTAGACCATTAGAACTACATGTATCAGATCATTTCCAATTCTTTATACTTTTAATTTAAACCCCTGTTTCTATCAGGTAGAAGTCTGCCATGGAAATAATCCCACTGGCTCAAGACTGTTGTGATAACTTCACTGAAGCACTTCAGTAGTTCATTTGGTCTATTTGTGGAGAAAAGTCTTACTTAACTCATGTAAAATATTCTGAAGTTTTTTTTTTCTTCCTCAGTTGAATCAGCTTGGGAAAGGAAAAAAAAAGCAAGCCTCATTATTTTACTTCCGTTTCTAATCAATTACTTCTGCATCTTATGCTCAAACATGTGGAAGCCTAAAATTCAGCAGAAATAGAGATCATGTTTCTTTTTAAAAAAAAAAAAAATGCTTCTCATGGTATTGGGTTTTGCAACAGCGTAATCTTGCAGACCTCATTTTGGAGAGTGCCTCTGGACCAATATCATCCCTATGCAATCTGGTTCCATAGGTACAAACTTGTCTTTGATTTTTTGGGCTCATATTACAGTCCTTAGTCAAGCACAACCAGAGCTCTTCACTAAGGCTGCACTCATCTATCTGAGTAGAATTGGGCTCTTGAACTGTTCATGGACATCCAAGCCCTCTGAGAGCTTTGTAAGTGGATAGCAGAGTAGGCTGCCAGAAAACAAAGAGTTTTCATTAAATGATAACATCTTTCCAAACTAAAAACAGAAATTGTGCTATTTATGGGAAGATTTGAGTCCTCTCAAACCACAAGGATCACAGTTAAGGTTAGTGCAGCTGAACCCTATACTAGTGTAACTTTTGCAAATAATTTAACTGGTTGCCTTGTGTTAGTAATCAAGAACTCAGGCCAGTAAGCTCTCATCCACAGGTCATTTTACTGAAATTAGTAACACCTTCACGAATTTGTACAGATTGCAAAAGTGAGTTTGATTCTGCAGGCTCAGATCTTGCAAGAATGGAATGTCTTCCTCACCAGAAATTCTACCTGAACTCTGCCCTCAGTCAGTTTAAAGTGTCTCTTTTCTCCTTGCCTGCATCACGGTGCTCCTGAATGAGACTCTGGTTATGCCCAGGCAAAGTGCAGACAGAGGTTTTGACATTTCCCTGCAGAGTTCCCCTGATACAATACTGCTCTGATTTACAAGCAGTGCAATCTCCACCCAGCTCCAAGCCATCCTCCTCTGCCAGTCAAAACCTGCTGTTGCCTTTTACCACTGCAGCTACTCCAGTTCTTCACCAGGCGTGTAACACACCAGGCTCCTCATGCCAAGAGCTTCCTATACCACTATCCCTTTTTTCTGCCTTCCAAGTTTACAGTTCTTATCTCTTGCTATCTGCTCAGTTCTGCTCTACAACCTCTGCTGTTCCAGTTCTCCCAAACCCTTGTAGCTGCCAGTACTACTGTCTTCTTTAGCCAGTAGCATCCTTAGAAAGTTCAGAGACGAGCCATCAAGCAATAAGGATTGAAAAAACATTGGAAAATCCAGTATCATACTGAAATATCACAGAAAAATTAAGAGATTACTTGACTGCAGTTCACAAGTACTTCCACAGCAAGAAAATGTGATGCTCTCCTCTCTGGATAAGAGCATAACAGGACCAAGAAACTAGGAACTAAGAGGCAACATAATCACAAGAGTTGCTGAATTTTAAACACAACCAAGAATTGCATGATGTTCTCTTCCTTCATAAATATTTAAATCAAAATTGGATGTTTGTTTAGAATAGTTGACCAGCTTGAACACAAATCGGCTCAGGGAAGTTCTGTGCCTTCAGGGAAGGCAGAAAAAATGACTGGAAGCACCTTTCTGGAGTCTATCACCGTGGGAGGAGGGACCAGATGGGGAAGAATCCCAGGAATCAAAAGTAAAATGCAAACTAAAGGGTAAAACTCTGTTCACATGTGTTCTCTCACAGGTCAATGAATTCCATCTGAGTAAAGACCAAATGACCAGACTGCTTGCCCAAAGCACATCATCCTCAAATCTGCCCATGAGTTTTCAATGCAAAATTCAATTTAGACGTGTCAGCCTTGATGTGCTTTGTTTTGATGAAACCAGGAATGAAATATAGCACTGACAGTAATCTTATCCAGTCACCTTAACTAATTGAGCATTTTGGATGCCTTAGCTTATGAACTTTGCACAGAAATTTTTGGCAAAAAAGGATGGCATTGTAACTTCAGCCTTCTTAAAATTAACTCACACCAGCTATTCTCAGTAGTACCATCATTATCTGTGAAACTGTGCTCAAATGAAGAATCAATAAATAAATATGAAGAAGAAATTTAGGGGGAAAATGAAGTGCTATTAGCATTCCAGGAGTATAATAAACTCATAATTCTCTGAGGCAAAACAGTGAAGCCTGGATTTGCAAAGCTACCATAGACAAGGAGGTGTGCAAAACTCATTCCAAATATAAGCTGGTTTAATATTTCAAAGACTCATTAGAGGGAACACATAGCATTAGCAAAATCATGTTTTGTATTCCTGATGTACAGTCCTAGGCAAATATAGAAAGTATATAGTAAATTACTCTCTTGGGAACAATTTCTGTTGGTTGAGGGGGGAAATGTTAAATTTTAAAGATGTTAATCACTTGTTTTTGTTTTATTTCAGCCTGTACAGATGCATGTCTGGTATGCATATGAAAATGTAAAATAGAGGAATAATACCTAGTTCATACTGAAAATGTCGGGACCGATAGTGCACATGTAAGCAGGGTACTTATTTTCCCAAACCATAGTCAAGCTAACTTACACTGAACTGTTTAGATGAGTAAAGGATTTGCACGATCAAGTTTCCTATTGGCAATGTCTAGCATGGAGATAAATGTGTAGTCTTGTAAGGCACAAGTTTAGGGCTGTGATGCAGGAAAGCAATGAGATGAAACATTTCATTCATAGGATTTAACTACACATATAGAATTAAGTATTTGAGTAAGTGTTTTCAGGGCTTGTAACCTTGCCTCTGCTAACACACTCTATGACCTTGAGCAAGTCACATAAGACCAGCTTTCCACAGACCTCAAAGTTTAATTTGTAAAGATTTCAGTCACTGGCAACCCTACCTGGTGCTCATCTGCATCATTATTCATTATATCTTTAACAGATGAGCACAAAATTCTTCAGGCCACAGTCCTTTTATGCCTCACTTTCTGTCCCTTATGATTATTACTTCTGACTGCTGAGCACGGATGTTAAAATGGAAATCAGGCTAAGTTGTACTATGATATCACTTGATTATCCTCACAAAGCAGGAACTGTGAAATTTTTCATATTATGTGTTACTTCACCTCATCCTTTGTCAGTATTGGAACAGCACATGGCTACAATGCATATTCCTATTTTGCTCATATTGAGTAAGTATATATCTTTATCCTACCACAAGCCACTAATGATATTTTTCCCCCTGTTGTCTTTTATTTTAAGTAGATGGTTACAAGCTGCAATTACAACTAAAAGCTAAGCTCTCTTAGACTGGAGGAGCACATTGGACACAGGCAGAAACTGAGTCTCAGCTTTGTGTTTCTAATGAAAATGCCCTTCATATGTGGAGTGGACCCCAAAAAGGTCAGAGAGTGAAATATTAAGTGTTTTATAAATATAGACTGATTGCCCTGTCCAAACCATGTGTCTGAAAATCTCCTTCTGGCAGTCATCTTCAATCAGGAAGAAAGCAGAGAAAGGAATGTGAGGCAGGGCAGGGGGACCTGTAATCACTCTAACAAACTTCTGAGACTTAGCCAATTTTTCCTTCCATGTGTTATATATATATCTACAGACTCCAAAAGCATCTCTTTCTGCGTTCTTGAATTTACTATAGTACCCTGTTGTACTGAGTTTTCCAGAGTGACCTTCCTACCCTTTCCTTTCTTGCCTTATTTTTTCCCCCCTATCTTTGATGTGCTGTAAATCAGCACCGTAGGAGATAAATAACCAACCTTCAGCTGAAACAGCAGGCTAAGCAACTTCCACGTGGCCAAGCAACACAGCAAAGCAATTAAACCTGCCCAACAGGCCATCCATACTCAGACTCCTCTTCCCTTAAGAGGCTGGCCCCAAAGTATTCCCAGATTTAGTTCCTAATCCTACCTCTGAGTTGTGCAGATGTTTCCACAGCACCCAGTCAAAACCCCTTTGAAGTTACTTTGAATCCACACAGCTGGGTTAGCTTGTTGTCCCTGATTCTGCTGCAAGAATAAGAATGTGGCCAAGGTCTCATGGAAGTTTGTTTCCTGCCCTTTGAGAAGACAGGCAGGATCTGCTTCCTTCTTACAAAACTAGTCATAACTGTCACAGCCATATTTTGGAACCACCAATTTGATCTCTGAGTCAGGACACTTTCATACCACATAAGAAATTTTCATTCTGTTATCCTTTCAAATAAAATTGAAGCTATTTTTTTCATTTTCACTCTACAACAGTAACCTGCACAAGGTTTGCACAAGGTTTGCACTTGAAATGAAAAATACTGCTTTAAAAATGACAAACACAGAACACAGGACATTTGTTACCACTAAAAAAAAGCGCTCTCTCTCTGTGGAGAAGCATAATTCATTTACTGATACACGCACCCACATTTCCTCCAGGGAGTTTCACAAATTCACATGCACTCCCAGCACTAAATTTTGCATTTCAATCTAGGCATTAGCTATAAAAGATGTGTAAAATCTTATGTAGTCAGACAGAAGCTGTTCCCTATTGGCTACGTAAGCACCTTAGGTGGCTCCAGGGTATAAAATTATTCCAAAAGGGGTGTGGAAAAAATTACACTGCATAAATTGATTCCAGATCCACCTGTTCCAGGTGCCAGCAAATATATTTTGTTAAAGCCATCTGCTTGTCTTAAAAGCTAACAGTTTTTGAAGACTCTGGCATAAACAATCTGCAAAATATACAAACTTCAGAAGCCACAAACCCTTAAACTGCAAATGGCTTATAGATCATCTATGCAGGACTCAGCTGGGCTGTTCTGCAGGACTGCAGATGGCATCTCTGCTTAATATCTGAGAGTATCCGGCATCAGAAAACATCCTCCATAGCACAGAGGGTTCAAGGCGTCTGGAGGATGCATTCAGCATCACCAGACCCTCACGTGATATTCCCAATTACAGACCGCGTTTGCCTCATGGGTCTGAAGTTACGATGAAGCTTTTGAGTGCAGCACAATATTTGGCAGAAATAAAACTGATGACTGTGGTTCTTCTCTGCAGGTTGCTATGTCCCGGCTGGTCACGTGTTGCTGCACCATGGATGAAGTCAAACCTTTGAAACTGGTACTCTGCAATTTATTTGACTTGCAGCAACAGCCTAATAGGGAGTATGTTATCTAGACTAACAAGCCCATAAGCATTTCGCCTGCTCAACAAAGCCACAGAGGTCAGACATTGCTACAGTTTGTGTTTATCAGGGTCTGGTCCTGCCGAGTGCTGTTTCCCGGAGACGCGTTAACAACAATGAAGAACATGCAGCACCTTGTAAGATCAAGCTCCTTCACAGCAGCTTCTGGGAAGAAAATATTCTGTGCTCTCTCCATAAATGACCCCTTTCCGAACACCAATGAAATTACACATATGATTTATAAACACCCAAGGTGTTCACAATTGATTTGGGGATTAAAACTAGTAATCAGCATGTTTACTTATTGTCTCATTTAGAGCTCACTAAGAAGTAAATAAAGACAAACCCGTCCTTAAGCAGCACAGTGCTTTGGTATATGTTTAATTACAAGCACATGAATAGCCCTGCCACCAATTCAGAGTCATACTTTGTAACTTGGTAACATCCTTCACATGCAAATTACCTCCCCGAGTTATTACATTTGGAAACAAAACAAACCCGCTTGGTTTGTAGATACATTTTTGATAACAGTAATGCTTCTGGAGCATTACTACTGATATACTCATCTTCAGAAAATCACTTTGAGTGATTCTTTGTGGACCTTAAAAAATTGTGCTTTATATGAGTTCTGAAGCAGAAGTAACTTTGGGAGTCACGGCGCTGTAGTCAAGGAGACCCTGCGTGCTGAAAGTCACAGTTGTGCTGTCAGAGCTCTGCTGCACTTTGCTCACATGGTTTGAGCCTGGGGTAAGAAATAACTGCTGTCATGCAGTAATTTTTTTTTTTTTGGGCAACAATGAGAAGAGCGGTGAAATAAATACTGAGGTTAACTGTGCTTGAAGAATCATCTCCAGCAAGCAAAGCACTGTCCACACAAGTTACAGGCTCAAAGAGCAGTCAAAGTCTCACACTCAGCTCCCACTGAAACTAATAAAAATTGCCGCCGTGGACAGAGATGGGACAAGTCCTGATACTGGGCACACTGGACAAGTCAGCAGTCTAAAAGCAAGAGAAACAATCCCTACAATAAAACTGACATACTGCCTTCAGTGAGTTGATTTTTGTTTCCTTAAGTAACAGAACAATAACAAAGAGCTGTTGACTTGATCCTCAGAAGCAACAACACCCGGACACAGCCCATTGCAAGGCACAGCAGAGATAGTGTAATAGGCCATGATTTGTCTCCTGGACTAAATCACAAGGATCCAACCCAAAATTGTGGCAGTTCACCTTCATAGTATTCAGTCTGTAAAAGGTTAAGTCCATCACTTTAGACTGACTTTGCGATCTCAGTGCGATTTGGTACTTACACAGCCGCTACACAATGAACACCAAGGAATTTTACCCCTAGAGAACCGTTCTGAATTGCCTCCACCACTCTCTGCAGGTAATTAAATTTCCCTTTTTCAGTTTTACACCAGAAATGATCTTGTGGGCATGATCTGCAGCAAGGCAAATGCAGTTGAAGACTTCACACTGGACTGCACCTAAGCTCTGAATCTCGGCACTACCCCAACAGTGGAACAACTTCACATTACAATGACCGACTCCCTACTCCTCAGCACGTCCCCGCTCTTGGGGCGGGTCTGCCCCTGCTGCTGCAGCAGCTCTTGTCATGAAGGCAGTGAGCAACACTTAGGAGACCTGACAAAGCTGGAGTCCAGCGCATGGCTTTCCAATGACAGACCTTCAGTAAAATTGCCATGGGGTCCCAGTAAAAAATTAACTAAGAAATGCTAATGTAATAATCCAGACATATAGATAAATGAAAGGTGAAAAGGCTTTTAAATGCATTTTAAAACCAATATTTTATGAGATGGAACAATGTATTTCTCTAGGCTGGAAACAAACGAGTTCTCAAAGAAAGTTAAATTTAGAGAAGAAATGTTTCATTTTCTTACTATGGAAAACAGTGATGACAATTCCTTGGAGGGCATTTATACCTACAGCAATCCAAAGCTAGGGCTTCATCATGCTTTCCCTAAAATCAGTACAGTAAAAACAGGGTAAGGTTACTGATGTCAGCCTACTAAATGTGAACAAAACTAGTTTTGCAATCATACAGCATTGTCCTTAATTTCCAATCGTTCACCAGCATATGGAAGTGATGCAACCGCAAAGTAAAACAATTACAGCTTTGATCTTGCATCTTTTAGACAGTCAGTTAACCTCTCTGATGTCTTTACAAGGAATCATCTGAATATGAGCTACCGGATAACACCCTAAATTCCCAGATTCCAGTTGATAGAGCACGCACCAGCCAGCGCTCGAGACAGGGAGGCGGCAGCGGCAGATCGCTCCCTGGCACTGTTGGATACTGCCCCCTTTTGCCGAACAGCAAGGCAACAGCCCCGGCTGCACACTGAAACTTTACTCGGCATCTATTTGTTTTCAGGAAGATATATTCATGCAGATGGTCTTATTTAACCCTAGTATGCCTGTTCGCATGATTATTCATCCTGACTAAAATAGAAATCTATTGTTCGAGCCATGTTTAATATCACAGAGTGAGCCTGCTCTCCAGGAACTTTCTCTCTAACAGGGCCCTATCATGCCTCAGCCCAAGTCAAGCAGCACTTTTACAACTGACTACAACGTAAGAAGAAAAGCGTTTATAGTCTGGGGGTATGGTCACCCAGGCCAGCTGTGGGCTTGGAGAATAAAGGGCAATCACACTGGACAACCAAAGCCATTTTGTCTGGGAACTTTTTCATTTAACTGCAAAGCAACTAAAACTCCATGGCACCACCTGTATTGAGCTTCTGTTGGGCTACCCACATTTCTACTGAACCCATCCCCATGCCATCATTTCCAGTCAATGTGAACTGATCAAGGCCAGCTTGCTAAAAGTTATTTTCGACGCAGAACCTCATCCCCCGCATCTCTCTGTTCAAGCCTTTTGTCCTCTGGGGTTGTGCTTTTTCGCTTGGTGGAGTTTGCACATTTTCTCCTCCCTGGTTGCCCCAGCTTTTTGCAGAAAGGGAGGGAGGTCACAGAGGGCAGCCACTGCCAATTCCATCAGCCTAACAGGCTGGGGGGATGAACAAAGCAAATATCTATATTCTGAAGGGTGGGATCTCTCTCTCCCCCATGACTTCAGGATTAACATGTCCCTGGCAGAGGAGGACAAAAACCTGGCCTCTTTAAGGAAAGAAAGCAAGACTGAGAGAAAAACAGGACAACTTGCCTAGACTTCACTGAAAATGCAAGAGGCATAACATAAAACACAGATTCCCTACTATTGCCTAGTGCAGAGTCTACTTATCATCCAATCCAATCAGAAAAGTTTTAGTGCAAAAGGAGAAAAAGTGAAAGATATGGATGATTCAAGTGTCTGTTTAAAAATTAAATCTGTTTAAAATCTGATTAAATATCAGCAGGATTTTTCTTATCCACTGCCACTTTCTCTGCAGTTATGATCAGTTTTCTGCCTTGGGTGCGTACAAATCAGATGTGTAACCAAGAGAGTACTTTTCTGTATGAGTAGTTTGTTCCAGCTACCCTCACTCCTCCTCTTTGCCTTCGCTCACCTGGGATCTCTACTGATCTCAAGCAGCAGTAAGAATCAAAGCCCATTATAACTTCTAGCTTAGTTGGTTTCTATTTTGTTCACAGTGCAGTCAGCTTGGGGTCTTAGCCTAACACTGAACCCATCCAGAGGCAAAGACATCAAACCTCCTGCAGCTCAGACTATAATTTAGGAAAAGAAGTATTTTCTGTAATGAGAGGGGACACTTGCACAACAAAAAATGAAACTTTACTATGAATCCTAACCTATATATCCATACATAAATAGTTTGAAGAAAAAAGAAATGGGAGAAAAAATGTAAACCCCAACCAAAAATAGATAAATAAATTAGGAAAACACCCCCAGCAAAACAGGACCTGGCATCTACCATGTCTGGAGACCTTTTTTAAGGACAGGAAATTATCTAAGAGTCTAAACTGAGCCAACAGAGGACAGTGAACTTTTAGGACATAGATACTCCTCGATACTTGTGCTCCACCTAAAAGCCCATGAAGAGACAGGTTCCGGACTGACTTGGCAAGCACACCTTTTGTTTGTTTTCTCTGAAGCGTAACTGTAAGCGTGCTCCTGGGCAGCACCAGGAGCAGATGGTAGTGCTGGAAAATACAGGTCTCCAACTTTGGTGTGGATATTGGAGCTGGATCGACAAAGGTTGTTTCTGGAAATCCTACCCCCCCCATACACTCCCCATAAGTTTCTAACAATGCGCGGAGCTAAGGAGCAGCACAAGGCTCTCTGCTTCCCTCTCCCCTTCGCTTTTGATCTCCATCAGGACGTGAGCTGAAATTTAATGGGCCGCCCCTACCACAAAGACAAATTACCATCTGAAAACCAAAAATCATTAATATCCCTTCGTCTAAGCTATCCGGCTTCCCACCACTGCACCCCTTCGCTCCCGCCACAGCCCCCCTCAGCGGGTTTAGGAAGAGCTGGGAAGGTGGCGGGGAGAGGAGGAAAAAAACCATCTCCACTGCCACCTTCGAGCTAGCGTGCTCTCCAGCGCTGCCGGACTGCGAACACAGCGACAAAAATAATAGCCCCTCTGGCTCCCCGGTGGGCACGGGGACGGCGCACCGAGCGCCGGGCACAAACACACCCCTACGCCCCGCAGGTTGCCCCCGGCCCCCCATCACCGGGTGCTGCGCCGGGGGCGGCGGAGACGCGCAGCAGCCCGGGGGTTCCCACCTCTCTGGATCCCCTTCCCAGCACCGCCCGTTCGCCCCGACCCCGCCAAGTTGGGAAGTTTGCGCGCCCCCCGGCCCGTCCCGCCGCCCGTCCCCCGGGCCGCCACCGCGCTGCGCTTACGGGGTGGCCGCCGGGCTCCCGGTGCGGGGCTCACCGGCACATCGCGCTCCGGCTGCCGCAGGAGCGGGGGCAGCCGCGGCGCGGCTGGGCTCGGCTCGGCCGGGGGGGGGGCGGGCCGGGGGGGCGGGG